>BPTQ01000002.1:195708980-195962809 GCA_019973895.1 Chrysanthemum seticuspe | reverse complement strand
AAAGTAGCATATAGATGGAATTCTAGAGAGAGAAAGTTAGAGGTTTAGGGAACTTAGTGAGAGAAAGTGAAAGATATTATTATGAGCTCCAACTCTCTACCTTGGAAGGTAGAGAGTATTTATAGTCTTACATAACTCGCCACACTTTGGGCTGTGGATCAGGCATACAGTGGGTAAAGACCCGTTCGTCCTCCACGGTGTTACAAAACTAAATTACTACTTAACTTAAAAGAACTACGACTACGAGCTTTCTAACGATTACATATACTTGAGGTGACCGACTCTTTAATACCGGGAATTTCTAATTCCTAACATTTCATTATTTCATGTTTGGATGGGATGGTTAGTTCTGGTACTGGTCTTTTCATGGTTGATTTATGGCAGCGTGGGAACTTACTTCTGGTCGTGTACTGGTGGTTCACATATACTGGTTTCTATTGCTGCTGGTACTGCTCATTGTTCATGCTAATTGTGTTCTTGATTTCTCCTGGCTTTTTTATTTTGTTCTTGCTGATCTGTTCCCACTGATTGGTTTCTGCTAATCGGTTGCTGCTGGTTGTTCTGGAGTTCCTTCTGGTTGATTAGGTGCGTGATGAACACTTTTGAGGTAACTTGTTCGTACATTAATGGTGTGACAAAGACTTGATAAATCTAGCGAAGGGGTGAGACCTACAGACTAAATGTACTTAATGCGCACATTTGCTAACACTTTAAAGAGTTACGTTGTAGTGCTCAGTGTTAGTGAAGGGGTGTGATCTACAGATTTAAGGTGCTTAATGCTCACATTTGCTATCACTTTAAGGAGTCACGTTGTTGTGCTTAGTGTCTCATATTATTTTAGGGTTTATCAAGATTTAAAGTCATGTAGATAGTACAAGATATAAGATGCATACGCTGGTGTTCCTACTGGTCCTCCGTTCCTACTGGTAGACTATTTTGATGCTGCTGATGATTTGATTTTTCTGCTGTTGCATTTTATTTATTTTGTTTAGTTGTTAAAAAAAAATGTATTCCTGCTGATAGGTTCCTTCTGTTAGCTTCGGTTTCTGCTGGTTGTTCGATTTGTGCTATAGTATTTTAGGTCCAACGACTCCCTTGGATCTTGGACGATGTGATGCGTATGGCTTGGGTACTTTCATTCATTTGGTTTGTGTTTATAAGTCGAACATAACATAATGATGTCGTGCGATGGCTGGGACCACACACATTATTATATTTTGATTTGGTTTGGGAGGGATCAATGGGCAGTTATGATGTGCGATGGCCGGGACCACACAGATAACTGAGGTGTACTAAACACGTCTTGTTCGCACTAAATCAGATAAGGATATTGTGAAGACCTTGGATGCATTAGCTGTAACACCCCCAATTTTGTGATACGCAGCGGAATTCAAATTGGGTGTTACTTCATGGCACAATAGTTATAAAAATAGAAAACGATTTTTAATTGAGTCGTTTTAAAAGATTTATCATTCGAATATCAGAGTTTACAAAATGAGGTCCCAGTAGTTTCGTAGTTTATTAAATAAAGTTTCGAATGATAATAAAATTTATAGTTTTCTTGAGTATCCATGCTCCTCCGTGCCAGCCTCGTTCATTATGGACCTGAGATAAACATGCTAAAAATGTCAACACAAAGGTTGGTAAGTTCATAGAGTTCGTTGTAAATAAGTCAAAAAGTCTATAAAGAATGTTCACACAACAAAGGCATTGTAAATCCACTCAGTTGCAAATCCCGCCCATACAAAACTTGCAACCTGCGTGTTCACAACCCATTGCTAAAAGTAATATGAGAAAGATAGTTGATTTCTCGATAGTTTCAAGTTCGGGTGAATATTTGTAATAAATGCAAATATTGATCAAATAAACAGTGGGTTACGTTGTTATACACCCACAGTTCGTTTACTTGCCCTAACCGGGTCAATCACAAAAGATAGTTTGTTTGGTTGCCCTAACCGGGTCAACACAAAAGTAGTTCGTTTGTTTGCCCTAACCGGGTCAAAGTTGAGTGAATCCATAAGATTTATATGCAAAATCAGTTTAACACAAGTTTCAAGTTTAATAAACAGTGGGCTACGTTGGTATATGCCCATAACAGAAACAGTGGGCCATGTTGTTAGCACCCATAATCCAGTAGTTGCAGTACAGTATCATTACAGTACTGTGTTATTGCTCTAAGCTCATGACAAGCAAACCTTAACAGTTGGACATCATAAAAATGATGTTAGTACAGACATCATAGAGATGCTGTCTGTAACAGTGCCCTCGGGCAGGACCTTGCCATTCTCCCATTTGTTCTCAAATATAGTGCATTTGGTTACCTATCCGGCTAACACAAATGAGGCGTCAACTGCCAATAGATCTATTCACTATACTCGCGTTCACTCGCAAGTGATTAATGGTGCATGATATGAGGGGCTTTTAGTGGCAAAAGTAGGTACTTAGGCAATAACAATCAGGTTATCATACAGAAAAATACTTGTGTTCATATTTGTAGCATGTATCTCCCCATGAGATAGAAAAACGTATAAAAGTGGATTCATGAACTCACGGTAATATGTAAATAGTTAAGCATGTATCTCCCCCAAAAGTAGTACAAATTAATTGAAAATAGGGGCCATGAACTCACCTTAAAGTGTAGTGACATAAGTAATGCAACGGTGTCAAGAAGTATGGTAGAACACTATTAAGAAGCATAGCACAACGATACGGGATCGGCATAACCTAATAGATATGAGCTTGTCTCATAATACGATACGCGAATAGTAATCGATGCGTATGAGTTTCAAAAGATAATATGTTTTAGTTTTCGTGGAAGTTTCGTATCAACGTTTGTAAAATGTTTAGTTTCATCATTCGTGTGGTGGTTTGAAATCATAGACTCGAAATACAACTCACGCCAAAGCATAATATATATATATCTCATATATATTATGAAGTAAAAGGATAGACAAGATGTCTCAAGAAAACGAGTCTCAAAAGTATTGACGGGTGAATTCTAGGCTAGAGGATAATAACTTAAATCCAATTCAAGTTCAATGTGTCCAAAGTTCTTAGTCCGATATCTTAAGTCCAAATAATATTAATCCAATATTAGTCGAATAAGCTTGTCCAATACAAGTCCAATGTTTGATATCAAATATATGTATTGTCCAATATATATAATCCGCTGCGAGTCCGATAAGTCTAGTTTTGTCCAAACGATACAAGTCCAATTTGTCATGTCTCAATCCGTATTATCCAAATCCTATTAGTAATTCTAATAAGTATTGCTTAACTATCTTTAACTTTTACTTAATTGATCACACTTTTATTTCTCAAGAATAGACGTAAAAACCATGTTGCTGAATTTTAGTCAACTTCACACCATCGTATCTCTTAACCTATAAAAGATACAAGGATGGGGTTTTCACCCCTGGAAATATACTTAAGCCTAGTTTCCAAAACATTAGGCCATTCAATCAAATAATTTACCAATCAACGGGAAATAAGTTTTTACCAATTATAACTCCAACCAGAAAGTTCGCTGAAATTCTAACACTTACGGTTTTGGTCATAAATACTATTCTATAATAGCTATCAAGTTGAAACCAATTGGAGGTGATAGCTTATAATTTCTAGTTTTGAACCAAAGTTTAAAACCCAAGCCTACTGTACAAAAATATGGAGCAAAACATGTTTTACAACAGCAGCTCCAGAATTGACATGTTTCCATAAAATGGCCATATCTCATTCATCCGAAGGAGATATCACCCTATCCAATTCAACACATGTACCTTAAACTTATTTCCATAATCCCATCAAATAATATAGACCTTGTTAGGCCAAAAGTTTTCTGCAATTAACCTATCTATACTCCTGGTCTGCAGCAGTCCCAACTTTTCCTACGAAATACTAATTTTAATGTATTTCCCAAACCGTGATAGCTATTAAAGTGATTCAACTTGGAGAAGTTAGATTTAGATGTACACTACTGAGATTAGCTTTCCTATCCTACATTTGAGAGTATTAGCCTAGAGTTTAACTCGTTTTCCAAACGATACTCCAGATTTGACTAGTAATCGTAAAACGGCCATAACTCCCTCATCTGGAGGAGTTGATAACCCATCCAATTCGCCACATGAAGCTAAGATATATATCTATATAAGAATGTGATTTCCCAGTAGGCCATAAGCCAAAAATACTGCACACCAACTCGATTTAGCTGCTGATCTGAAACAGCGCTTAATTTACACTACTCACGGGTTTTCTTGTTGACTCGAGATTAAGAATGCAAGCACCACTCGGGTGTTTGTCGAGCCAAGTCCATGACACAAATAACACACAAACTACCACCCTTGTGGTGTTGTGGTCGAACGAGGGAAAACCAACACCCTTCAAGATGTGGTTGAGCCGAGAATCAAATCAACCGCACCCTTGTTGGGGCTGCTGTTATAACAGCAACCAAACGCCCTCTATGGGCTGTGGTGTTGGTCAATATGAACAAACCAGACGCACCTTTATGGGTGGCTGTGACACGCGGACAAACACCCTCTTGGGTTTCCTAGTTTATGCCGAGAACAAAACAAATAACCATACAACAAAAACATCAAACACACCCTTTTGCTGCTGTAAACAGAAAACAATCACACCCCTTGGTGTTAACTGTTGTGAACCGAGAGCACATACTCAAATCCTTACGGGTGTTGCGACTGACCCGTGTAAAACAAAACAGCCCATGTGGGGTTTTCTTCTTGGACCGAGTACAAACCAAACAACAACGTCACCCCTTTGGGGTTGTCGTGTACCATGCCAAATAAATACCACCACGGGTGGTTTTGTGGCTGACTCGCATAGAAACAAACACCCCCGTGGGTGCTTTTCTCTCGACCAGAATTAACCAAACACACCCCTTGGGGTTCTGCTGTTGAACCTAGACAAACACACCCTCGTGGGTGTTGTCGAGCCTAAACCAAAATAAACAAACACCCTCTTGGGTTGCTGTAACACGCAACAAACAAACACCCTTTCAGTCCAACTTATACCACACGATAATTTGATAAGAAAAACGTCTTTATTCAAATTTTTATTCCACGAAAACATATGAAACGATCAGTTAGTCGGTTATTAAAATAATAACAAAGATGTGTTATATGTTGACATACCAAGAGAGTAAACGAGAGAATGAGATAGAGAGGTGATGGTGGCGGCGATTGTCGTGATTAGCTCAAATCAAACAAACCCAAAACAAAGCCAAACTTTTGCAGATTCTTGTAAACCCGAGACCCAATTCAATAACCAAAGATCGAGAGAGTAGCTGAGGTACAAGATGATGGATGTGGTGGCTCGTGATGGTGTGGTGGCAGCAGAGGTTGTGAGGCGGTTGGTGTGGCGGTGCAGAGAAAGAAGTGGGTGTTATATCTATTAGAGAGAGAGATGGATATATGATAATATCTGATTTTTGTATATAACAGTAGTATAGGCGGTTTAAGTGGATAAGGTTTGTACCCCGTGTATTTCGTGTCCCGTGAGCTAACGTGTAAACGCGTTACCTTGATTTTGTAATATCGAGAAACATATTTCTGGAAGTGTTTTATAAAAATAAAATTATTGATTCCGAATAATGATTATCGAATTTAAAATATTACAAATGCGGTGTCGGTACGCAGGAAAAGCAAATGTAACCTTTCATTAAATAAACAGGGGTGAATAAAACGTTCAGTGAGTATTAATTCGGAGTAGAGTGAATTATTTAACTTAGAAAATTACAGGTTAACTACCGGTTACAGTATTGTCTTTTACGTTACGGTAAAAGTCAATTAGAAGATTTACGTCACATTACTTAGTTGTTGTGATCAGGTAAACTGATAACGTTTCACAAAAAAAAATTAGACGCAGAAAATAGATAAGTATTCTCTCATTAGAATATTATATTAATTTAATACAATGTGAAATTTACCGGTGGTTACAGTTTCACCCCTTTAAATGGAATCTCGTCCCGAGATTCTGTCCGTGTTAGATGTTGAAGCGATGTTGACGAATAAATGTGGTTTTATGAGATAATTAGTGGTGTATTTCAACTTATCGTTTTTGAAATATGGTGTAATTTGCCATGGTCCTGGATTTCTTCTTAGTAGAGTAACGAGTGTTTTATCAGACAAATACTTCTTCTGATTCAATGGTGTATAGAAATGAGTGAACAGTAACCACCAACGGTCGAGAATAGTAACCCAATGGCTACTTTTGTTTTTATAAACACGCCATTTTAATACTTCAAGATGCCGCATTTTATTACCATTGTTATGCTTGTGTATTTCATAGTAGCGGCTATTTATTATGTCAACATTTCGGAAGAAGAAAATTACTTGGTGTTGATATTCGGATTTATGTTAACATGTGACCGGGTGGGTAAGTTTGAGTCTGGTTTTACTAAATAGTCTTGTGTGGTTATAATTTGATCATGGGTTGAAACCCGTTAAATTTAGGATACATTTGAATTATAGTGTAGACCGATGCTCATAATAAAGAGTGTTGATAGCTGAGACTGACTTTACGTGGTAAGGATATGGTAAGAGTTTATTTTATTACTGTGTTTAATCTGATGAATACACCTAAGTTGTTTACATTCAGAAAATTTTGAGATTTTCAAAAATCAAGTAGAGAATCAATCTGGACATAATTCTAGTACAACTATTCCCAGTATTTGAAAAGTTTAAGTTGAGCATAGGTAGTCAAACTATGTTCAACTATCCCAAGATTAAATATAGGTGACTAGGCTATATTTAATCGAGGTTTGATAAACTTTTCAAATACCTAAAGTAGGTATACTCGTGATATGCCCGTTGTTTGATGATGCAAACTTTCCCATTCTCGAGTATAACCCTCAAAAGACCTTTAGGTAACCGATTTTTACTTAATCCCACAACTCATCAAACAAGAACTGCCATCGGATTAGGCTAAGTCGGTTTGAGTAATGGGTCTTTTGAAAATTTGGCTCGGTCATAGAATTGCTTACACATTTGAGACTACTACTCCCATCATCACATGATTCTTCCTCAATTAGACATAGGTGTACGGGCTATGTATAATTTAGGAGTAATAATATAATGCTAGGACTAATCGACTCGTATGATGTTCGGTGTTTGTGATAGTACAACGTTTATATGGATAGTAGTATAAGTTTATACATACGTAATAATCGATCTTAAGTATGTAGTATGAGTGTGTAGCATGATCGAATAAAGTAGATATGCGTGGAAAAGAAAATAGTCCACACTAGGCTAGAATCATAGACTTTTAACAATGAAAGTTTCGAAAGAAAACTTGATGAATGTAGAGAAGGTTGCTAAACTCCAGCTTTTGTAGATGATGAATCAGTTTGTTCCTTAGCAATTTTATATCTTGTATTTCTAATAGGGAAATCGATAGATTGTGACGGGTTTCAAGTAAAACAATCTTACGTAAGGTCGTGAAAAGTTTAGAGATCACTATATCACTCACAGTGTCTGAGAAGTAATGAAGACCATTGTATCACTCACAGTGTCTAAGAAATAATGGAGACAACTGTATCACTCACAGTGTCTGTGGGAATAATAGAAACCATCAGTTCAAGATGGCACAACGTTCGTTAGTTTAAGTGTTTCAGTGAATGAGTGAAATGTTTTGTATCTCACAAAATGTACGAGTAGGTACATGATCGAGAAAATGTGGTTGTGCCGTAATGCCCTAGGATAGGCATACGCAAATGTGTTCTGTCCATTGTTTATATAAAGTGATCCAAAGTATGTCGAATGTGTATATATTAATATACTAATATGTTCGTGTAGCATAAACATGCTTAGAAGTCACATAATCGTCTGGAGGATGGAAGGCACAGAGAGCGTAAGGCTATAAAATATTTTGTTTGTAAAAGTAGTTATAGTTTAGGCCTTAATTAGACCCGTTTCTCTATAATTGTGGCTCTGATACCAATCTGTAACACCCCCAATTTCGTGATACGCAGCGGAATTCAAATTGGGTGTTACTTCATGGCACAATAGTTATAAAAATAGAAAACGATCTTTAATTGAGTCGTTTTAAAAGATTTATCATTCGAATATCAGAGTTTAAAAAATGAGGTCCTAGTAGTTTCGTAGTTTATTAAATAAAGTTTCGAATGATAATAAAATTTATAGCCTTCTTGAGTATCCGTGCTCCTCCGTTCCAGCCTCGTTCATTATGGACCTGAGATAAACATGCTAAAAATGTCAACACAAAGGTTAGTGAGTTCATAGAGTTCGTTGTAAATAAGTCAAAAAGTCTATAAAGAATGTTCACGCAACAAAGGCATTGTAAATCCACTCAGTTGCAAATCCCGCCCATACAAAACTTGCAACCTGTGTGTTCACAACCCATTGCAAAAAGTAATATGAGTAAGATAGTTGATTTCTCGATAGTTTCAAGTTTGGGTGAATATTTGTAATAAATGCAAATATTGATCAAATAAACAGTGGGTTACGTTGTTATACACCCACAGCTCGTTTACTTGCCCTAACCGGGTCAATCACAAAATATAGTTTGTTTGGTTGCCCTAACCGGGTCAACACAAAAGTAGTTCGTTTGTTTGCCCTAACCGGGTCAAAGTTGAGTGAATCCATAAGATTTATATGCAAAATCAGTTTAACACAAGTTTCAAGTTTAATAAACAGTGGGCTACGTTGGTATACGCCCATAACAGAAACAGTGGGCCATGTTGTTAGCACCCATAATCCAGTAGTTGCAGTACAGTATCATTACAGTACTGTGTTATTGATCTAAGCTCATGACACGCAAACCTTAACAGTTGGACATCATAAAAATGATGTTAGTACAGACATCATAGAGATGCTGTCTGTAATAGTGCCATCGGACAGGAGCTTGCCATTCTCCCGTTTGTTCTCAAATATAGTGCATTTGGTTACCTATCCGGCTACCACAAATGGGGCGTCAACTGGCAATAGATCTATTCACTATACTCGCGTTCACTCGCAAGTGATTAATGGTGCATGATATGAGGGAATTTTAGTGGCAAAAGTAGGTACTTAGGCAATAACAATCAAGCTATCATACAGAAAAATACTTGTGTTCATATTTGTAGCATGTATCTCCTCATGAGATAGAAAAACGTATAAAAGTGGATTCATGAACTCACGGTAATATGTAAATAGTTAAGCATGTATCTCCCCCAAAAGTTGTACAAATTAATTGAAAATAGGGGCCATGAACTCACCTTAAAGTGTAGTGACATAAGTAATGCAACGGTGTTAAGAAGTATGGTAGAACACTATTAAGAAGCATAACACAACGATACGGGATCGGCATAACCTAATAGATATGAGCTTGTCTCATAATATGATACGCGAATAGTAATCGATGCGTATGAGTTTCAAAAGATAATATGTTTTAGTTTTCGTGGAAGTTTCATATCAACGTTTGTAAAATGTTTAGTTTCATCATTCGTGTGGTGGTTTGAAATCATAGACTCGAAATACAACTCACGCCAAAGCATAATATATATATATCTCATATATATTATGAAGTAAAAGGATAGACAAGATGTCTCAAGAAAACGAGTCTCAAAAGTATTGACGGGTGAATTCTAGGCTAGAGGATAATAACTTAAATCCAATTCAAGTTCAATGTGTCCAAAGTTCTTAGTCCGATATCTTAAGTCCAAATAATATTAATCCAATATTAGTCTAATAAGCTTGTCCAATACAAGTCCAATGTTTGATATCAAATATATGTATTGTCCAATATATATAATCCGTTACGAGTCCGATAAGTCTAGTTTTGTCCAAACGATACAAGTCCAATTTGTCATGTCTCAATCTGTATTATCCAAATCCTATAAGTAATTCTAATAAGTATTGCTTAACTATCTTTAACTTTTACTTAATTGATCACACTTTTATTTCTCAAGAATAGACATAAAAACCATGTTGGTGAATTTTAGTCAACTTCACACCATCGTATCTCTTAACCTATAAAAGATACAAGGATGGGGTTTTCACCCCTGGAAATATACTTAAGCCTAGTTTCCAAAATATTAGGCCATTCAATCAAATCATTTACCAATCAACGGGAAATGAGTTTTTACCAATTATAACTCCAACCAGAAAGTTCGCTGATATTCTAACGCTTACGGTTTTGGTCATAAATACTATTCTATAATAGCTATCAAGTTGAAACCAATTGGAGGTGAAAGCTTATAATTTCTAGTGTTGAACCATATTTTAAAACCCAAGCCTACTGTAAAACAATATGGAGCAAAACATGTTTTCCAACAGTAGCTCCAGAATTGACATGTTTCCATAAAATGGCCATATCTCATTCGACCGAAGGAGATATCACCCTATCCAATTCAACACATGTACCTTAACCTTATTTCCATAATCCCATCAAATAATATAGACCTTTTTAGGCCAAAAGTTTTCTGCAATTAACCCATCTATACTCCTGGTCTGCAGCAGTCCCAACTTTTCCTACGAAATACTAATTTTAATGTATTTCCCAAACCGTGATAGCTATTAAAGTGATTCCAGTTGGAGAAGTTAGATTTAGATGTACAATACTGAGATTAGCTTTCCTATCCTACATTTGAGAGTATTAACCTGGAGTTTAACTCGTTTTCCAAACGATACTCCAGATTTGACTAGTAATCGTAAAACGGCCATAACTCCCTCATCCGGAGGAGTTGATAACCCATCCAATTCGCCACATGAAGCAAAGATATATATCTATCTAAGAATGTGATTTCCCAGTAGGCCATAAGCCAAAAATACTGCACACCAACTCGATTTAGCTTCTGATCTGAAGCAGCCCTTAATCTACACTACTCGCGGGTTTTCTTGTTGACTCGAGATTAAGAATGCAAGCACCACTCGGGTGTTTGTCGAGCCAAGTCCATGACACAAATAACACTCAAACTACCACCCTTGTGGTGTTGTGGTCGAACGAGGGAAAACCAACACCCTTCAAGATGTGGTTGAGCCGAGAATCAAATCAACCGCACCCTTGTTGGGGTTGCTGTTATAACAGCAACCAAACGCCCTCTATGGGCTGTGGTGTGGGTCAATATGAACAAACCAGACGCACCTTTATGGGTGGCTGTGACACGCGGACAAACACCCTCTTGGGTTTCCTAGTTTATGCCGAGAACAAAACAAATAACCATACAACAAAAAAATCAAACACACCCTTTTGCTGCTGTAAACAGAAAACAATCACACCCCTTGGTGTTAACTGTTGTGAACCGAGAGCACAAACTCAAATCCTTACAGGTGTTGCGACTGACCCGTGTAAAACAAAACAGCCCCCGTGGGGTTTTCTTCTTGGACCGAGTACAAACCAAACAACAACATCACCCCTTTGGGGTTGTCGTGTACCATGCCAAATAAATACCACTCGCATAGAAACAAACACCCCCATGGGTGCTTTTCTCTCGACCAGAATTAACCAAACATACCCCTTGGGGTTCTGCTGTTGAACCGAGACAAACACACCCTCGTGGGTATTGTCGAGCCAAAACAAAAATAAACAAACACCCTCTTGGGTTGCTGTAACACGCAACAAACAAACACCCTTTCAGTCCAACTTATACCACACGATAATTTGATAAGAAAAACGTCTTTATTCAAATTTTTATTCCACGAAAACATATGAAACGATCAGTTAGTCGGTTATTAAAATAATAACAAAGATGTGTTATATGTTGACCTACCAAGAGAGTGAACGAGAGAGTGAGATAGAGAGGTGATGGTGGCGGCGATTGTCGTGATTTGCTCGAATCAAACAAACCCAAAACAAAGCCAACCTTTTGCAGATTCTTGTAAACCCGAGACCCAATTCAATAACCAAAGATCGAGAGAGTAGCTGAGGTACAAGATGATGGATGTGGTGGCTCGTGATGGTGTGGTGGCAGCAGAGGTTGTGAGACGGTTGGTGTGGCGGTGAAGAGAAAGAAGTGGGTGTTATATCTATTAGAGAGAGAGAGAGATGGATATATGATAATATCTGATTTTTGTATATAACAGTAGTATAGGCGGTTTAAGTGGATAAGGTTTGTACCCCGTGTATTTCGTGTCCCGTGAGCTAACGTGTAAACGCGTTACCTTGATTTGGTAATATCGAGAAACATATTTCTGGAAGTGTTTTATAAAAATAAAATTATTGATTCCGAATAATGATTATCGAATTTAAAATATTACAAATGCGGTGTCGGTACGCAGGAAAAGCAAATGTAACCTTTCATTAAATAAACAGGGGTGAAAAAAACGTTCAGTGAGTATTAATTCGGAGTAGAGTGAATTATTTAACTTAGAAAATTACAGGTTAACTACCGGTTACAATATTGTATTTTACGTTACGGTAAAAGTCAATTAGAAGATTTACGTCACATTACTTAGTTGTTGTGATCAGGTAAACTGATAACGTTTCACAAAAAAAAATTAGACGCAGAAAATGGGTAAGTATTCTCTCATTAGAATATTATATTAATTTAATACAATGTGAAATTTACCGGTGGTTACATTAGCTTTTGAATCGATTGTGTAACAAGTTCAACCTTTTTGCCGATATCAATAAGGTTTGAGGTAGATCGCCGAGGTTATCGATCTAGGTTACATGAGAGAGGAGGATGTTCTTGCACTCGGATTTCATTGATACCTCTTATTTCAAGCCAATTAAAGTCCAAGATTCATGAAGATGGTTAGTATAATTTTAAGGGGAAGCTTATTGTTTATATACTTACCATCTACATGCATCACTTGAGGGGAAGCGTCTACGAGTTGCACAAGACCCCTATTTGAAAAAGGGGAAGAAGATTCATAGTGTGCAGCTTATTATTGTGATGACATGTTTTAGCATTGTTTCTTTATACAGGTTGCTTTGTAATATCAAGAAACTGGAACTTAACCTAGTCAAATTTCAGTTTAGGGGAAGATTGTTGGGAATTGCAGATTTTAAGATTACAAAACCACGAGCAGAAATGAAGAAAGAAGAAACAATGAGGGCCTATTATGTAATAGTTATCTTAGCTTTACTAGTAAGCTAAGATTAGGGTTTTTGTAACCCCCCTCTATTATATAAAGAAGGTAGGCATCTAGGTTACATTAATCCCTTTCATTTCAATTCATAGTAAAACTCTTCAATGAGAGTCTAGACACACGATTATAGCGTGTGTATAATAGTTGTAGTAGTTTCTTTGTTTTAATTAATAAAGAAAACCTTATTAGTAATGTTGATTGTGTTATTCTATTCCGTTGTGCATCCAATCAATCAATGTTACTCATACTCTAGTTGAGTCCGGATCTTGAATTCTACAAGATAGAAATCTAACTAGCTATTCTATTCCTCGGAATCGGCGCCAAAAACTTGATGCGCGTACGAAGCGCGTTCGGGGTCAAAGGAATTTCCTTTTCGTCGAGCAAGTTTTTCAACACCCTAGGCAGTGAACCTAATCATTGTAGTGTAGTATTGGATAAGCCTCGGGGATTGATATTGTTCTCTAGGGGAATAGGAATGCTAGCAAGAAATGTATTACGCTAAAGTGGGGGTTGAGGATGATTCTTTTTTTATATCCTTTATATGTTTCTTAGAAAGCTAATGGTAAAATCTCGGGGCAATAGGTTTGGGGGTGGTACTTCTACTGATTACTTCTACTATTCTAATTATCTAATTCTACGGGTAGCTATGTCTATTTGATGTGTGCTCGTATGATGATTAAAAAATATGTTTACCTAGATACTATTACTCCCTAGTTATCTTTTATTGTTGGTTGAATTGTCACACCTTATCTTTAATGCGTTGTGCTTCCTAAAGTCGTAGGGTGTGCCTATGCCTAACTCTTTGAGGTTACCTTTAGGTTTAGCCTACGAAATCCACTAAGTCATTCATAAACCAACTTTCACAAAGATTATTCAATCATTTAAACACAACGATAGCCTAGTTGGACTCCTAAGCCAATTACAATTAAGATAAGAGACAACCTAACAATAATTAATGACTAGGTTTCATAGATCTTAGCAAACACACAAGAAATTTAGCTAGACATGTTAAACAAGCAAGAATATACACAATCAATGGAAGACATAATGATAATTTGGATTAAAACACTTATCTCGATGTGTAAAATAGGGTTTGGGACCCTAAGATACTGTCCAAGTCGGACTACAAACGTTTAGGGTTTTTACTCCAAAAGTCTACCTCTTTAAATGCAAAAAAATCAAATTCTATATATAGATTTACAAGTGCGACGGCGTCGCCTTATAGGTGGGACGCCGTCAGATCGCCGTCATTAGGGTTTTCGTCTTGGCCAAGTCATCGATGGGACGTCATCATGATTCTGGATCTGGGCCGTCGGAGATGAAAATTCTGAGTGACTCCCTTCTTCTTCAAAGCCTGACGCCGTCAGGTTGTATGAGCAAAAATTCCACTGAGCCGTTAGGTTCATTTTGAGCAGCTTGAGTGGCTTCGATCTTGACTTTGCCATTTTCTTCATGTATTCACTCCTTTTCGTCCAATTATGCATCATTCCAGCATTTTGCTTCCAAGAGACCTAAAAAGTGAAAAGGAACGAAATTAAGCAATAACGGATATAAAAGTGGTCGATTAAGGGCTTAAATGACCCCTTAAATGTGTACGTTTTAAATCCTTATCAGCTTCTTATTAAATTCCATGCATTAATATGTATACAATTTTGTCTTTGTGAGCCTTTCTTCAAAAGAAACTCATTTCAACCTCATAGGTTAACTGTTAGGCGAAATAACAATCAAGCTCAAAACATTGATTTGCCTTTTAAGGACTACATCTTATCATTCATAGTTCTAAAACATTTTATCAGATTCAAGATGTGATAATGTATTTTAGTAGTTAGCTGATTTACAATAATCTTCTAACTTATATCCCTCAGCATTGATATTAAAATACCACTCAAGTGATGAGGCATCCTTGCAGATTTATGAATGAGAGTAACATTTAACTTCAGTCAACATTTACATCTTTAACCTTAGTATGACATTAATAAGTGGATTTTTAGAAGGTTAAGTATTTTGTTCTCAAATAACTTCAAGATTTGTATATGCTCACACTTACTTTTGTAAGTAGAGACAGTTTTCTAAATACTAAGTATTTAAGTAACAATTAATTGTTCTTTATTGGGAACCACAAAAGACATTTTAAGTTCTCATATCTAGATTTGTTAATAAAATGCTTCATAAGATTTTAACAAACTCCGAACTTAAATCAAGACATAATGGAATTTCTTCCAACAACTCTAATTAGGGTTTGTAGAAAAACTCTAATTTTGTATCACTCTTTAACCAAAAATCTAAGCAAAAGTTTTGTGTTTCGTCAAGCTAGGAAGAACAACAAAACTACAATCTTCAAGCTAGGAAGTGTAGAAAAATCAAAAATCCAAAAGGGTTTATGATTCTGTTGGTTTGAGTGGAAAAAACGAAAATCCCAAAGGGATTAGGGTTTTCAGTTATGGGTTGTCTTGAATACCTTCTTGGTTTGAACTACATTGAGTGTATCCAACGACACACGAAATTTCTAACCTTGATATATTTTGGAGGCATAGCAATTAAAGCTATTATGAATAAAACAATATGAATAAGGTTTGTTTCAACACATTAGACATACTATAATTAACGTGGTTATCTATGAGTATTAGAATTGTGAGACTATATCAGAATTCCATAGATAACTTAATTCTCTTTGGACCAAATACTTGTCAATTGGGCCTAGCCAAATTGCATATTAAGTATTTATAAACCAAGTGCATGCTATAATGTATATTCATTGAATAATACAAGAACCTTATGTTTATGTGTTCGCAAGAAGACATAACTGTTCAAGAATTATATGTTCATATGTTTACAAGAAAACATAACATGTCAATAAGACATTATATGTCTTTTAATAATTCAAAGGCCTTATGTTTATGTGTTAACTACAAGACATAACAATTTTACTATATATACTCTATGTTATAAGTCATTGAGTAATTCAAGGACTTTATAATTATGTCTTAACATGTAAGCATAACTATACTAACAAAAGTAATCATGAACGCAAACTCTTGAGTTCTGTAGTAATTTCAAGTTAATTTTATACTTCAGAATTATGATTATTATCATTTAACCATAATTATCTTGACTAAAACATGTAGTCAAAATACTGAAGTATCTTTACACTATATCATGACATTTGAATGTAGTAGGGCAACAAACATCTTGCGTGTTCAAGTCTTAGTAGAATCATTATTAGAATATAGTAGGGCAACAAACATCTCGCATGTTTAAGTCCTAGTATAATTTTTATTAACATGTAGTAGGGCAATAAACATCTCGTGTGTTTAAGTCCTAGTAGAATTATTAGTTTTCTTACCGTGCGGTCAAGAGATACCAATAATATTGTTGTTCCTTGCACACACTTTGATATTTTTCCCACTTGTGTAAGGCACAACATCATATTATGAAAACAAACAACATGTGATTGTTTTGTGTAAACAATAAGATAATGTCATAGATATTATAAGTAGTTTTAGAACCATACCCTGCAATAAGGAATTGTGGATTATTATTCTATAGATAACGCTTCAGAGAGCAACAACAGAAAGGCAACGTGTTATCTTATAAAATAAAATGCAATTTTCCTTTAAGCAATGGTCGTTCATATTCGGAAAGTAAAGAATTATTTCAAAGAAAGTTTGAAATGATATGGGTGACTAACAAGGAAATAAATCTCGTAGCTCCAACTGAAATTGACAACATTACAGGAATGTTATTTCAGTCATAAAATGCAATGCTCCCACTGGATTTGTCAACATTGTAAGTGTTACATTGCCAGTAGAAAGCATATAACAATTTTATACACTTTCCCATTCTCTTCGAATGCCTACGAGTAGCAATGTACTTAGGTATTGAACAGAGTATATGAAGTCCTACTTATGTAGATGAGGGACTAGCCACTTATGCATTCATTTAACTTGAATCTTTAGCATGCAATTCCTCCTCTATCGTCTACAAAGCCCCAAGGGTATTTAGCACTTTAGGAATAATAAGAGTCCAAGAAAATTACCTAGCAAATATTCTAGTAATCTCTTTACTCTTCGCGGTTTAAACTCATAAATCGTGATAAGTGCAAGATGTCATTTATTTTGGTAGCTATAAACAAAATGTTTTCTAGTAACACAAAATATTTTATCTTTCAATTATTTCTAGACCTTAAAAGGGTAATGAAAGATCATAAATGAGTTTAAAATTTTGTAATCCTATCTTAGTTTGTCAACTAAGGAGAAAAGATAGGAATCAGTCTCACTCTTCTTACTAGGAAAAGTGACTAAGTTTGTCTTGTTAAGCAAAAAACAACTTTGTTTACGAATTATGTTGCAACAACACAATTTTATCAGAACATAGAAAGTTCAATTATAGTATTTTCGATAATTACATTCTTAAAAGAATTTACTACCCAATTAATTACTAATTAAGAGTAAGATCCATTTTGCACTCCCATTTATTTACCAGAGGTCTGACCAGTGAGTAACTAAATAGGATAAGAGGTAAGCGACGAGTGTTAATTTCATAATGCAACTCTTAGATTTATGAGACTGATCACGACATTAGTAGACAAGTAATAATGTCATGAGCATGTTTAGTCTCATCTTATGCCTCGAGTCCAAGATCTGACCAAGCATACTCGAAATAAGTTGACCAAGTAAGAACTTGCAAAAATCACCAAAGGTTTGACCAATGAGAAATAATCACCATGGGTTGGAATGGCCCTAAGGTCTGACCAAAGAGGTCAAGCCAAATGCACGTTTTCTGAGTTGGATGGCATAGGCTTAAAATTTTCACATAGGGTATTCACATAAATGTGGTAAAATCGTATACAAAGAAGCATGCAAAAACAAATTTGTAACTCTTATTTTAAAAACTTTTAGTCATGACACTATAGTGATCATCATGGTTCACGGTAGCTCCAATCGAACTCACAGGGAGGCGGGGGACCAGGTCAGCGCTAGGCAATAACCGAAAATCCTTTAGGTGTGACTGCGCGCACCTCCTTAAACCCTATTTATAGTTTGTTCTAGTGGGTGAACCGTACATCCCAAGTGTCCATAGAGTCTAGTTTTTAAATTTACGAAAAACTTGTTTCAATAGTTTAGCTCACTTAATTTTACAAAAACAATTTTCCACAAATCATATAGCAGGTCACAATGAGCATGGTATTTAGGCGTGTAAATTAAGACCATTATTAATGTTATAATTACGATATGTATTATTCCATATGGCATACAATTAGGTGTCAAATACAAGTAACATTTATGCACATAAGGAATCACAAACATATAAACATAAAACATTAATAAACACATTTCGTTCTGAGTTCTCTCGCGAGTCTTCCTCAAAAGGAGAACCATAAGACCGTCACTAGGTACGAAACCTAGATCGCCCCATACATCACACAAGCAATTGAGTGTGTCTTATAGCCAGAAAAACACATAAAAAACATGGCAAACTTAATTAATAATTTAATTATGCAATTTTATGTATTTAATAACAATATGTAATTCTAATTATCAATATAATTATAATTAACAAACTAATTCTAATTCACACTTTAATTCTAATTAACAATTTAATTTTAATTAACAATTTAATTCTAATTAACAATTAATATAATTAGTTTGTGTCCCCAGGCATTTTTTATTTATAATTGACAAGTATTGCATTATAGTTGTCAAATCAAAAATAAAACGAATAACTAATTAGATTTCATGCAGCCTTTTAACATGTTTATTAAAGCGTGTAACCCATAATCACAAAAACGAGATGGCTCGTGATGCCATTGCGGGATTTAAGATCTAGTAACCAGGTAACGCAGCGGAATTGGATCTAGTTTATGCAATTAGTGATGAGTGTCTAAATACTCATCATTTTTGTTCCTTCTACACTGCAAAAACAGTCAAAAACACTTGGAAAAGTCTCAAAAAGACAGAAAAAATATTTAGACTGTATTTTATGCAATAATTGTCAAAATCTAGTCCCTGGTTATTAAAAACAAGTTAATTTTTCATAAAAGGCCCTCAGGGATTTTCAAGTTGTCAAAATTACCCTTATAAAGTTCAGTTTTGCAAAATGGCAACTTTAGTCCCTGAAGTTTCAAAGATTGACAGAAATTACCCCGGGACATTTTTAATTTGAAAATTTATTATTTTTGGTCCTTGGGTAAATTAAACTTGTCAAAAATGGTCCTTGATTAAAGTTGGAAAATTACAGATTTGGTCCCTCAAGATTGGTGAATTGCAAATTTGGTCCTTGTTACTAATCCTAAAACCAAACCGGACCCCAAAAAGTTTAAACCCAAAATAAATATCCAAGCCCACTCCCATTTTTGAACCCCGTTTATTAATAATACCTCCCATAAGTTGCAAAACCACTTCACCCGCCTATCATTTTCCTCCATACCATTTCCTTCTCCACCTTTTCCTGCAACACCACCTGCAACACTCCAACCCCCATCATCACACCCTCCCCTGTCCCAAGATATCAGGCTCACATGTCTACCTCTTCACGTGATGCAATCCAAGCTGGCAATCCACTATCACATTTTCCCGCCAAAACTGAGTTAAAGGGCTAAGATTACTTCCACTCAATCCAATGGTTGGAAAATGGTCAGAAGAAGTCAAGAATGAAGAGAGAAGACAGAAGTTATCTTTTGTATAAATAGGAGAAGTAGGATTAGTGTAAATTTAGTCTAGAATTCTTTTTTAGTTCTAGTCCCATTTTAAGTTTAATTGTCATTTTTACATTGTACTTTTTAATTTCCAGTTAATGAAATTTTCAGTTTACTTTTAATTAAATTTTTTATGCTGTAATTTTAGTTCATGTCATTAATCTGCAATTCAAGTTTGAAAGAGTGTTTGAAGTTGGTTAAATTTCAGTTTTGCAAAGTAATTTCTCAAGTCTCGAGTTAGCTTTAAGTTTTCAAAACCAGAAAATTGGTTTCAAAAGTGTATGCGCATCTGCCCATTTCCAAGCTAGAATTTAGGTGAATTAGAGTTAGATTTTGGGTGAGATTTTTGTTTTACAGTTAGTTTGTAGCATGGTCAGTACCTGGTTAGGCTTATTTGGTATTCTTGGATTAGTGTAGTAACTCATTTTAGCAAGCAAAGACCCCCCTGTTGTCTGTTTTTGATCCACTGCAGTAGTGCAGCTGTCCCCTTAGCAGTCTTCATTCACCTTCTTTTCAGCCCCAATAGAAGCTCTCAAAAGCTCCCACAGGTTTAAAAGTTGGTTTTTAGAACAATAGGGTTAGTTATCTTCTAGGATTAGTAGCTTTTTAAGACTTTAGATTAGTGTAGCTTGTTCAAAGTTTAGTTGGAAGTTAGCCGTCTTGACCGAATGGACTGCACGGTCCAGTCAGTGCAGCAAGATTTCACCTCTTTTTTTCTACCTTACTTAGCTTTTGTTTAGCTTATTTATGGTCCCTTTTAGCTTCTTAGGTTAATTAGATCAGGTTGTACTCATTTAGTAGCTTTTGCTTGCTTGTTTTCCCATTTATCTAGTTTGAGGATCCCCCTAGATTAAACTTCTTATGCCAATTGTTTTCCTTTTTCTTCTTTGCTTATTTGCAGCTTAGCTATGCACAGTGTAACTTAATTGTTATTTCTTTATGCCTATGTACCATTTCCCAACTGCTTATAGTGCTTATAAGATGGGTAAAAGGGTGTAAGGTTGGGGTCTACCCCTGATCAGCAACAGCTTTTAAGCTCTGGATCGAGCTTATTTTCTGTTTCTTGATTGTTTATCATGGTCTCTTAAGCAGCCTTTAGGATTAGTGATTAACTTTTAGTAACTTGTAGGAATTGTTAGTGGTTTTTGATAGCTTGTTGAAGCTTATGTACGTCCTAGCATCCCCAACCAAACAGCCCCTTAGTAACTTGCAACCAAACAGCCCCTTAGTAACTTGCAACCAAACAGCCCCTTAGTAACTTGCAACCAAACAGTCCCCTTAGTCCTTTAACTGTTTCTGCTGTGAATAAGCAGTTTATACAGCTTCTTTTGGAGTTTTGTAAGTTTAGTTTTTGTAAAAAGTTTTATCTTGTTCCCCTGTTCGAATTGCAAAGCAAAAAAAAAAAGGAAAAAAGTGACAGGCAAGGGATTCGAACCCAGGACCTGCATGGTCTGTGCGCCACACCAGACACCAAACCCAACTGTTCTTGAGCCACTTTTTGTTTATATTTTGCACTTTTAATTATTTAACAATTAGTTAGAATTACTTATTTGTTAATTTCCCAAAGCCAAAAAAATTCAAATAAATAAGTGAGCAAAAGGCAAGAGGTGGGATTCGAACCCAAGGCCTCCTGCCCAGCAGTCCACGCTTCAGCACACACCTGCATGACCACTTGCCCTTGGGTCTTTCTTGTGTTTTAACTTGCAACATTTATTACTTAACTAAGTTTGTAGTTTTAAGCTAAAGCTTTTTTCTAGGTTATTTCGTGGCTTATTTCCAAAACAAGCACATGTTTTCTTATTTTTCTTAGGCTTAGTATACAACATAGTAGTTTTTGTGAAATTTTCAGATTTTTCCAAAATCATTTAGTATTTTTAATTAATTAGTTAGTTAATTCTAGTTTTTAATTCGTAGAAAATAAAATAAAAGTCGAAAAATACCCGGCTTTTTCCTAAAATTATTTTTAGTCATTTAGAATGTAGGAAAATTGTTTTTACACTCGTGGGATTTTTGTTTTACAAATTTTACGTTTTTTTCTTGCGCACTCGCGTAATTTTTATATATAACGCACGTTTTCATTCTATGTCACGTTTTTAGATAATTTAGGTTTACGTTTTAATTAAAATAGTTTATTTAAGTTATTTTATTTTATAAATCAAGAAAATTCAACTTTAAAAATAGTGATAGCGTTTATTTAATATAATTTAGCTTTTTAATTTTCTTTAATTTGCATTTAAGCCCCTGTAATTTATAAACTTTTCCTTTAGGTATAATTGTTCATAATCAAAACTCTTTTCCGTTTAAATTCTCCCGATCACTATTCGTTTGATTGTTCTCGCACAGCTCGTTGGGACATAACGACCTGGGGAAACACTATACTCTCCTGGACTTCATTGCATTTTGTGTCTGAACTGTTTTAAGTTTCTTACGGTTAGCCATTCACAAGTGGCTAGCTTGTGTTAGATAACTTGACGGTTCAGCACGGATCAATTAGGTTAACACATAATTAATAAACAATAATAAATAAAAGGGATAAAGAAAACTAACCCTCGTAGTCAACTGAACGCTATAAAACGAACAAGAAACCAGGTGTCTAAAATAAACACCTCTACGATTCCACACACAAACACTTAATCACAACTACGTTTGAATAAGCTAGTCGAGAACGTTTAACCAATCAACCCCTTGAATACTTGAGTTGTCACGAACAAAGAAAACCAAAACTTGTCTTCTACTTATTGTCTGAGAAGCACAGCTTGCCCAAGAACCTAGAAACAATCTGTCCGATATCGGATATAACAATCCGATATACACTTGCCCTTTTTCCAAGAACTATTTGTCTTCTATAACCCGAGAACAAAAACAACTAAAAACCTTTAGCTTGGTTGTCAGATTCGACCATGAATACAAACCAAGTTACACGAACAATAAACCTTCAAAACACTTGAATCTAATATGCAAGTTAAAAGTTTGATCGACTACAAGATAAAACCCAACCGAATTTGAGTGTTCGATTGGTTTTAGCTTCTGAATTTAGTGAATCGGTTTTTAGGTTTCAACCATAATCGGTTTTGTGAATTGCGTGAGAAAACAATACCCTTGGACGAGTATATATATAGTCTCCAAAACTTGTTCTCTGATAAGGATTTAAAACGTACGCTTTTAGGAGGTCATTTAAGCCCTAAATCGACACATTTTATATCAATTACTGCTTAAAATCGTTCCTTTTCACTTTTTAGGTCTTTTGGAAGCAAAGTGCTGGAATGAAGCATATTTGGACGAAAAGGAGCAAAAACATGAAGAAAATAGCAAAGTCAAGATCGAAGACAATCTAATACTGTTCACTACACTTGAAGACGTCCCATCCAAAGGGAGGCGCCGTCCCTCTATGAAGACTTGATCAAAAAGTGCACGCGATGGCTCAGCGGAATTTCTGATCCTAAAGACTGACGGCGTCACGCCTTATTCCTGGAAGGCGTCACTCACACTTTTCACACCAGACGCCCAAGATCCAAGATTCAGACGACGTCCTGCATGAAGACTGACGGTGTCACAACTCTCAAGTAACGTCGTCCCAACGATGACTTGGCCCAGACGAAACCCTAATGAAGGCGACCTGACGGCGTCACTAGCAAAATGTGACGCCGTCGCAATTGTATATCTATATATAGAATTCAATTTTTCTGTATTTTAGAAGGTAGAATTTTGGAGAGCAAAGCCTAACTCAGTTGTAGTTTGACTTGAACAGTATTCTAGGGTCCCATACCCTATTTTACACATCAAGATAAGTTTGTTATTCTAATTTATCATTATGTCTACCCCATGTTCAATTGATTGTGTGTATGTTTGCTTGTTTAACGTGTCTAGCTAAATTACTTGTGTGTTTGCTTAGATCTATGAATCCTAGTTATTGATTGTTGTTAGGTTGTCTCTTGTCTTAATTGATAAAAGCCATAGGAGTGCAACTAGGCTATCGTTGTGTTTATTGCGTGAGTTGTCCTTTATGACGATAGGGTATTCGGGGAAGATAGTTGGTGCAGGTTTTACTGACCAGGTTTTAATATTTATATAGTCTCGTTATACCTATGGTCTACCCTAATGCACTAACGGGCAGTGCACCCGGTCGTGTGTAGTGTAGTATTCGGTAAAACCGAGGTCGTCCCAAGATCTATGTGTGTTGGATTATTACTAAGTCTAGGTGTCACAGATTTTAATAATGATTTCGATAAGGAATTAATTAATTAACTGCTAAAGCAGATAAAAGCAGATAAAAGGCAAAGGTTTAATCAATAGAGGAGAGTGGTGCTAACCTAGTTATTCCTCATAGCTAGTAATGTCTACGTCTACTTACTTCCAATTACTTTAGGTGGAGTCAAATTCGAGAGGACAACGTTTGGTCAATTCGCCCTAACCTATCAGCAAAGATGCCACCACTGGAGAAGTCAGGTGTCCCTTCATAAGTCCAGTTGTTCCGGGTCCCCTAAGCCAAGTCATTAAGTACCGCTACATGCTAGATTTATAATAGTGAGTGCCCGGGCATTAGCAACTTAAACACTCACCCCGTAATTCTTAAGTTCATCCAAACGGTAGGTGATCAGTTGGTCAAATCGCACAAGTAGAAAGGGTCTTCAGTTGGTCATATCTTACCCTTCCCGTCCCAGTCTACTCACTTAGGGTCAGTTGGTCATATCTCCTAAGCAACTAGCCTCTACCGCCATTCAAAACTACCGAAACAAGGGTAGCTACAAATAAACTATGCATGCATACACTTAGAAATAATTATACGGAAGTAATGTAAACGCAAACAAAAAAATTAAGGAATCATAACTAGGCCAGCACACGAGGTGCTTAGCCGCTCATATTAACCATACAAATCAATTCAATATTCAAAGTTATGAAATCCATGAATCAAAAGTAAAGAAAAGATAAAATGCTAATGCTTATCGTAGGGGAGTGATTTCTCCCTTGGAGACAGCTCTGTATGCTCCTCTAGATCTGCCTTTGGCTTCTTCCCACGTTCTTTGATTGTGGTGTGTGGAATGGGGATGCTTTGAAATGTTGGAAATCGTAGGGTATTTATAGGCCAGATCTGGGTTACAGCGTAACTAATATAAGAGTTACACCCTAATCTTCAATTCCTTCGTAAGTTGCACTAGATCTGCTGGTTACGGCGTAAACTTATAAGTGGTTACGCCGTATCTTCAATATTACTTGGTTACGCCGTAGTTGGTGAAATAGTTACGGCGTAGTTATCAGCGGCGTGGAACCTCATTTGACCTAATAAGTTATGTCGTAGTCTTTAGGGGGAGTTGCGCCGTAATCTTCTAATGAGTTGGCTTTCTGAGTCACGCTCTAGTTACGGCGTAATGTAAGAGATGAGTTACGCCGTAACTTCTTCAAAGTCAGCATACTATGATAACTCTTTGATATTTCTCCAATTTCGCGTCTCCTTAGCTCCAATGCTCGTAATTTACTTGAAAGTGGAAAACAATGAAAAACAAGCGTAAATCCATATAAATGATATAAATTACAAGCATTATCGGGGGAAATTGACACTTAATATTTAAGACTATTTGATGTTATCAAATATCCCCCACTTGAACTCTACTTGCCCTCAAGTAGACCTTATTAGAAAGATTCCTAAAAAGATATCTCCCATAACCTGGAAAATATAAGTTTACAAATCCCTTATGCTAGAATAAAACAAAGCCGAACACCTCACGAAATGGGAACGAAACACTCAAATCTCTCAACTATTCTAAGTGTCAATTTCGGGGGTGATCATTCAATCACACATTCATAGGTGGCCTCCTCGATACTAAATCTCCAACTGTTGGCATAATTACCAACTCCAATCTTCGAATGTGACCGAGGTGGCCTCCTCGATACTAAATCTATAAAGCTCATAACATAGTGCTTATAACTTCGCACATTACAATAACTATATATATATATATATATATATATATATATATATATATATATATATATATATATATATATATATATATATATATATATATATATATATATATATATATATATATATATATATATATGTATATATGTATATATATATATATTTTGAATCATCATCATTTTTTTTTTTCAACATAACAATAACAACTAAACATAATATTTCCCTACTTGAGATGAACAACGGGAATTCGGGGGGTCTTCAATGATCTTCAGGAATATGTCGTCGACGAAAGCGTGATTTCGAACCTTTCTACTTGAACCTTGAACTTAGGCAAATGATGACTTCCCAATCACAAATAAAGATTACAGGGTAGGATAAGGTGTATAGGTGTATCGAAACAATATATTGGGTTAAAAACATGAAAGGAATGGCTCAGATGGGTGTATCTAGGGGTATCTTGCACTAAAGGTGAGTGCAACAAAAGGGTTTCACAAGGGGGTCGTGTTGGAATCGCTCCTAACTCGTAAATGGAACGACATTGACGGGATTACATTTTCTATCCTTGTTAGCTAAAACACATGGGCTTGTTAAGTCATATAGCCATAGTTGTAAGTGTTTAGCTATAAATACCCTCCTAGACTTTCCTAGGAGGGTGAGACTCTTAGTGTAATTTTCATCCTTCATTAATAAAACACCTACTAGTTTCCTTTCTCTCTCTAGTATCTCTCTCTAACTTGAAGATGGTGTTCTTCCATCTTCCAAGACCTCCCGATTCACCAAATTATCCATTAATACGATCCTAACATTGGTATCAAGAGCCCGGTTGGTTTTTTGTTATGGTTGATTTTGTGATGTTTTCTTGTCAAAATCTTGTTTAAAAAATCAGTTTTTTATCCTAACCTTTCACATATCTTTTTTGGGTTAACAGTTTTTTTTATACAAGTTGGTGTATGTCAAAAAAGTCGCTAACATTTGTTGTTTCCATGTATTTGGTTCTTGTCCCTTTCTGTCCATGAATCAATATTTTGGTAAAAACTAACTTTTGTGACTGATTTGTACCAATACTCGTTGAAATATTTTGTGGTCATCTGGTCAATAAAGAGGTCTTCTTATATCATTTTTTTCTGGGTTACAATGAATCTGGACGGAACTTTTGGTCTGAAAACTCGCCGGAAAAAGTCAACAAAGGGTCAAAACCCTATTTTTACGCATAAGGGGCCGTCTTCAGAGATATTTACGCATAACTGTGAAGATATGCGTAAGAACAGTTACGCGTAAGGTTTTTACGCATAAGCCTTACGCATAAGCTTTACGCGTAAGACCGTGTTTACGCATAAGACCATGGTTACGCGTAAGCATTCTTTACGCATAAGCCACACAGAAATGATGAAGAAGAAAAGATTTTGACCTTGACCATCAAACCTAATACCAACAAACTCATATGACTTCAGTATTTCAACATCATAAGCCGAAAATCAATACAAAAAAAAATCATACTCGACTGTTGTAAATACGAAGTCACCACAGCCTCAATCAAATCAAAACCTAGTCCTAACCATCAACAACAAATACTCATCATACCTCTCCATCAAGACTCTTACTAAAAAGGAAAATAACAATTGAATCTCAGATTTGTTTCGTGATTATTCAAAGAAAAATCAGACCCTTAAGGTCCTTATTACGAAACGTTCATCACCGATTCATATCTGAAGTTTTTACTTCATATATATTCGAACTCATAAAGATAAGGTTTATAACAACCATGTTATACCTTTTTTTTTGGTTCGTTATTAATACACTTCAAATCAAACGATTACATACACCTACCTTAGACCCCTCATGGATCTTGAAGCATTCAAATTTCTTGATTCGTATGGTATAAATAACGTCAACACAAGATGGTTGAGTTTGTGTTATTGTTTAATCGTTTGTGTTTTTGTTCAATGGTGATTAGATTTCAGAAGAGATAATAGGAGATGAGTTATTGATGGTGATGAATGAGTTATTCAGGAGCGTATATATAAGCGTTTGGGTGAGAGAGAATGAATGGTAGGCGTGATTTATTTTTAGGTGTGATTAGGGTTAAAATCAAGAGTGAGATTAGGGCATCTACTCATATATCGTGTTTTATTCTTGATGGATTGAAGGAAGTTGGGCTCACAGATATAACCGGGTTAAATGGATTGTCCAATATTATTAATTGGAGTTGGATTCTTCTTTTTTCGTTGGTTAATTGGACCATTAAGTGGGCTTATGGTTTTTCCTTTGAATCCGAAAGTTATATCAAAACACACTTATCGGGCTGAAATTCATAAATTTACCAATATCTTTAATACATGGTGGTAAAAAAAATTTGATATAATTTTTGGCAAAAAGGTGGTATTTTTGGTTTACGCGAATTTTTCACGAGGATACAATTTTGACAAGATCGGGAAACCATTATCAAAGTTCATTTTAACCGTTAACGAAGGCTAGTTTTGAGCGTTTAACCGCAAGATGCGATTACAGCGAGAATTCATTATTATTTATTTGAGGTTGAGGTGGGATATCACGGGTGCGTGTACTTAGTATCTGAAGACATCGGGGTTGGTTGGATGCATGATTCTTCGAGATCCTTGTTCGAGCTTTAACAGTTATGAATGACAAAGACTTGAGTTGTCTAGTTATACCTGATGTAAGGAGTTATGTTGTTGTGCTCACAGCGTATAACTATCACTTTTAAGGAGTTACGTTGTTGTGCTCAAGTGTCACAAAAAGCTGTGGATAATTTGAGAAACTTTAAGTTTACCTTTTTTTGATTGCCAGTAAGAAAAAGGGTTCTTCGTCTGACAATAGTGCAAGTTTAAGTCACAAGTTCGGGTTATACTACTTCAGTCTCAAGGTCGTCATACTGGGTTTTCTCCATCAGTGGTCACTACAAAAATCCGTTTGAATGATAATGGGGTCGGTAAAGAGTTAGTTGAGAAGAGTATACACGAGTAGAGAAGTTTTATCAGCAGTTGATTCTTACAAGATATTTATGGTACTTCACAATTGTTTGATTACTTGGACATACATGGTTTCGCTGTCTCCAATTCATATCAACATACATGGTGTATAATTCCGAGTCAATGAAAACATCGGGGGGAAGAGAGTATAGGTGTTCATTGCTTCTTTGATATTTTTGGATTTTTTTTAGAAAACCCGTTTCCCTTCATGAATTTCTTCAATCAGGGGGAAGAAATGAGACGATATGTGGTGCAAATTTCTCAAGTTGGTGTTATCATCTCACTTTCATAGAGTTATCGTACGTGAAGTTACCTAAATATGATGATGTGATGGCTCATACACGGTCATTTTATCGAGTAATTGCAGATTCACAAGTAACTATTATTCTGATAGACCGCAACATTCAGGGGGAAGTCGTTTCATTTCGTCTTTCGTGGTTTGTTTGGTGTAAAGCATCTACATTCGTGAGAAGATCTTGTTGATTTCTTGCATGTTACCCCCGAACGGATTTTCCAAAACAGGTCAGATTTACCTTGTGTGGTTTACTGCTCATCTACAAATTTCGCTGCGTACTGAAAATTTCAAAAGTTAGAAGAAATGTCTACTACATCAAAGTTTAGAATCTGCTGAAGACGGTTGTCAGTTTGGGGGAAGCTGATTCAAAAACTTCACCAAAAAAGGAGTGTACGGAGAAGCTGCTAAAGACATGCAGCATGAATTGGGGAGAAGTTAATCCAATTTATGCATATTACATCATTTGCCTACAAGTGAAGAAAACGGTTCTCAAGTCGAGGTACAAGAAGAAGATAAAGAGCGTAAACTTTCATCATCCTCAGCACTTGAAGAGCTTATGAAGACCTTTCTTTATTTGTTTTCTATATTTGTAGTAAATGTTGTAAGTAATCCCTTATGTCGTCCCATTGGGGGAAGATTGTTGGAATCGCTCATAACTCGTAAATGGAACGACATTGACGGGATTACATTTTCTATCCTTGTTAGCTAAAACACATGGGCTTGTTATGTCATATAGCCATAGTTGTAAGTGTTTAGCTATAAATACCCTCCTAGACTTTCCTAGGAGGGTGAGACTCTTAGTGTAATTTTCATCCTTCATTAATAAAACACCTACTAGTTTCCCTTCTCTCTCTAGTTTCTCTCTCTAACTTGAAGATGGTGTTCTTCCATCTTCCAAGACCTCCCGATTCACCAAATCATCCATTAATACGATCCTAACAGGTCGAGAAGTCGAGGTGACTAATCGATAGACACACAATGGTAGGCTGTTTGGGTGATAATCCTATAATATTGCCTTCTTAAACTGAAAAGTCCAAATACATCGAGCTAACTCAACATACCTCGTCTATGGTCTCGAAATGATGCAATGGCCAAGTTCTAAAGTTTACAAGCTACCGGCACACTCATAATTTGGTGGATTTGGGGTAAAATATTGGAAACGGATAAGGCTAATCTCACCATAAAATACCAAGGGTTGTATGTGCTCGGCTAAGGTCTTATCTAGTTAGGTTAAGAAAAACATGTCAAAATTTTAAAAATGGCATAATTTTTCAAAATAAACTAGAAAAACAACGACAAAATAAAGTTCAAGAGATATTTCTGATCCCGTCCCCTCACTTGAATTATACAAAGTCCCTTTTGTACTAAGCGTTAAATAAAGGTGAAGAGAAAAGTAGAATTAGAGCGAGAACTTCCCTGAAATTTGCTCCAAAAAGAAAGAAGGCCTACGAAAAAGAAACGTGCCTTCGTGTAAGCATCCATGAGCAAACTTCAATCCCTGAAATCACACTACCGACAAGCATAATTCTAAAAAGAAAAAATAAAACAAACCTAACTCACTTTCATAGGAATCACGGTTGCATTTAGCATATGCAACAAGCCTTTTAAACCACTTGGTGTCCCAAGTGGACGAGTGAAGTCATGTGAGGGTTAACAGGGAACACACCCAAAAAGTTCATTTAAAATACTAATACAAGGTTATTGTGTTTTAAAAATGAAAGAAGTAAAGCAGAGGAAAGTTACGTCGTAATTCTTTGAGGGAGTTACGCCGTAACTGGAAAAACCTGACAATAGCTGCAAAGCGAGTGGCTACGGCGTAACCACTGAGATGGTATTACGCCGTAATTGGTAATGCGTCAAATTCTGCTACAAAGGGTTGGTTACGGCGTAATCACAGAGATGAGTTACGCCATAACTATGGTTAGATCAGCAAATTGCACCAGCAATCACTTCCTCGTTTCCTGCAAAAATGGTTGAAAACACAAAACCCTACAGAAATGGAAATAAAAGAAAGGGATAATTCGGGTTGTCTCCTGAAAGAGCAATTTTCTTTATTTAGGAGTCTTTAAGTTAGACTCAGAGCCGCGGGGCTTTATCGGGGCCTTTGGACTTGCCCGACTTCCACCACTCGTTGGCACTGATTCATCCATTTGTTAAATACCTTTTTTCTTGCAGTATTACCGATGCCACCTGTTCCAAATTTTTGTGAAAGCCACTCAACACATGATTTTCCCCGGTCATCATCTTCAGCAATAAGACTACTTGTTATACTTATGCTTGATCTTTCACCGTTAGTTATTGTGTTAGTAAGATGATTGTACTTGTACTACTTAACCAATTCCTTATTGATTTTTGAGTTCCCAAATCTTATTTTGTACCAATCTTCAAATGCTAATTCAATATCATGTCTTTCACCCTTGTGAGGGTATATCCATTCTTTCTCCTTTCTTTCAGATTCTTGAAAAGGACTACACGAGGGCCATTCCGTCATCGATTCGTTATCCTTGGTTAATATCGGGTTGCAGAAATGTTTGTTTGGAATGGAAGCTTCCTCAATGCCCTGGACAATCTTTCCCTGTTTCTGCTTCCCATTATCAACATTCTCTCCACCAGGATCATAATGTAGAGGAGGATCTTGTGATTGAACTTTAACAACATCAACATTATTTGAAATTTGAAATTTTGGTTTTAAATTCTCTTTCATACTGAAAGTTATTCGTTCATTTTCAGTTCCCAAAGAAATTTGTTTTTCAAAAACCTTAATTTGAGCCCTACAGGTGGCCAGAAAAGGTCTTCCAACAAGTAAGTTATAAGCCTCCCGCTTCCCCATGTTAATTACCACAAAATCGGCCGGGAAAAAGAATTTTCCAATTTTTAAAAGCACATTATTCACTACCCCCTTGGTACAGCTTTAGAGGAATCAGCCATTTCTATCATCATTGTTGTTTCTTTTAAATTGGTAAGTTTTATTTTATCAAACAAAGTGGTAGAGATAAGGTTTACCCTGGCCCCTAAATCAGCTAATGCGGGAATCTTAATATTACCAATAGTGCATGGAAGAAGAAAACTTTCCTGATATTGCTGTTTCTCAGGAAGTTGGCTTGGCAGGACCTCGTCATCTTTCGATTTATTATCTTCTCTTAGGTAGTTAATCCCGGACAGATCATTTGTGATAGAGGATGTGCACTGCTCTTTCTTTGCTTTATCTTGCGCAAATATGGCTTTGCAGGCAATAGCTTTAGCATTACTTGTCTCAAGGTTTTTAGCTAATTGCCCAATTTGTGTTTTGAGGTTTTTAATTGCAGCATCTTGGTTTCGCATGTTCATATTGGTGTCTTCTTTCACCTTGACCATCCATTCCTTGAGTTTATCTCTCTTTTTTGTAGATTCTTCGATGTGCCTATGCATTATTTCTTCAAGGCTTGGTCTAGGAGGATTGTTGTTGATTCTTGTGTAGAATCCTGGGGATTTTTCTCGATATCTGGGCCCGTTATTATTGTAATTGTTGAAAGGGTTCTTACTTCCATATTTAACTTCTCTGATCCTTTTAACTTCCTCGTTGGAGGAACATTCCTTAGTAAGTGGAGTTCCATTTCGCTCTACTTGAATGGAATGCACATTTTCCTTGAGCTTCCTCATGTCTCTTTCGAGACTTTCTAATTTGTTGTTTATTGCTGCAAGACCTTCCATATCTCCATTCTTACTTCGGTTGCTCCCTCCATTATGTCATTTCTGAGAGTGGTCTGCCATCTTTTGAATAGTTTCTAAAGCCAAAGTGGGCGTCATACCAGGAATCGGCCCCTGAGAATCGATCATTTGCCTTAAGGAGATGTTCAGACCTTTGTAGAAGACGTTCACCTTTTGTTGGTTGTTGAGGTCGTGAGTTGGGCATTTGTATAATAATTCGTTATACCTTTCCCAAGCTTGGTATAACGTTTCATCACCCTCTTGCTTGAAGTTATGGATTTCTTCTAATTGCTTAGCAGTCTTTAATGGAGGGCAGTATCTCTGAATGAAATACTTTTTTAGGATAGGCCAGGTGTTGATTGTTCCGGCAGGTAATCGATCAACCCATCTTTTAGCAGCTCCCGTAAGAGAAATAGGGAATACTCGTAACATGACAGCATCTTTTGAGACTCTAGGAATTTTGAATAGGCTGGCAATGTATTCTACGTTGTCTATATGTTCATGGGCATCATCGGTGATGCTTCCAGAGAAGGGATTTGCACGTAATTCCCTCATGAATTGAGGTTTGATTTCGAATTGAGCGTCTTCTGCGATAGCCGGCCTAACAATCCCTGGTCCTTCTTCTTCCCTTTTTAATGCTAAATATTCCTCAAGAGTGAGGTCATCAATGTTAACAACTTCCATGGTACCTGAAAACTTGAATAATGATCGTGAGAAATATAGAAAAGTTTAAAACAAAACGAAAATGAAAGACTTAAAAGCAATCCTAATATAACTCCCCGGCAGCGGCGCCAAAAACTTGATGCAGGTTTTAATATTTATATAGTCTCGTTATACATATGGTCTACCCTATTGCACTAACATGCAGTATACCCGGTCGTGTGTAGTGTAGTATTCGGTAAAACCGAGGTCGTCCCAAGAGCTATGTGTGTTGGATTATTACTAAGTCTAGGTGTCACAAATTTTAATAATGATTTCGATAAGGAATTAATTAATTAACTACTAAAGCAGATAAAAGTAGATAAAAGGCAAAGGTTTAATCAATAGAGGAGAGTGGTGCTAACCTAGTTATTCCTCCTAGCTAGTAATGTCTACGTCTACTTACTTCCAATTACTTTAGGTGGGGTCAAATTCGAGAGGACAACATTTGGTCAATTCGCCCTAACCTATCAGCAAAGATGCCACCACTAGAGAAGTCAGGTGTCCCTTCATAAGTCCAGTTGTTCCTGGTCCCCTGAGCCAAGTCATTAAGTACCGCTACATGCTAGATTTATAATAGTGAGTGCCCGGGCGTTAGCAACTTAAACACTCACCCCCTAATTCTTAAGTTCATCCAAACGGTAGGTGATTAGTTGGTCAAATCGCACAAGTAGAAAGGGTCGTCAGTTGGTCATATCTTACCCTTCCCGTCCCAGTCTACTCACTTAGGGTCAGTTTGTCATATCTCCTAAGCAACTAGCCTCTACCGCCATTAAAAACTACCGAAACAAGGGTAGCTACCAATAAAATATGCATGCATACACTTAGAAATAATTATACGGAAGTAATGTAAACGCAAACAAAACAATTAAGGAATCATAACTAGGCCATCACCAAGAGGTGCTTAACCGCTCATATTAACCATATAAATCAATTCAATATTCAAAGTTACGAAATACATGAATCGAAAGTAAAGAAAAGACAAAATGCTAATGCTTATCGTAGGGGAGTGATTTCTCCCTTGGAGACAGCTCCGTATGCTCCTCTATATCTACCTTTGGCTTCTTCCCACGTTCTTTGGTTGTGGTGTGTGGAATGGGGATGCTTTGAAATGCTGGAAATCGTGGGGTATTTATAGGCCAGATTTGGGTTACGGTGTAACTAATATAAGAGTTACGCCGTAATCTTCAATTCCATCATAATTTGCACTAGATATGCTGGTTACGGCGTAACATTATAAGTGGTTACGCCGTATCTTCAATATTACTTGGTTACGCCATAGTTGGTGAAATAGTTACAGCGTAGTTATCAGCGGCGTGGAACCTCATTTGACCTAATAAGTTACGTCGCAGTCTTTAGGGGGAGTTACGCCGTAATCTTCTAATGAGTTGGCTTTCTGAGTCACGCTCTAGTTATGGCGTAATTTGACCTAATAAGTTACGTCGCAGTCTTTAGGGGGAGTTACGCCGTAATCTTCTACTGAGTTGGCTTTCTGAGTCACGCTCTAGTTATGGCGTAATGTGAGAGATGAGTTACGCCGTAACTTCTTCAAAGTCAGCATACTATGATAAATCTTTGATATTTCTTCAATTCCGCGTCTCCTTAGCTCCAATGCTCATAATTTACCTGAAAGTGGAAAACAAGCGTAAATCCATATAAATGATATAAATTACAAGCATTATCGGGGGAAATTGACACTTAATATTCAGGACTATTTGATGTTATCAATAGTGTTACACTTGCCGATCCCGTGTATTCTATAGGAGAGATACGATTCATAGAACTAGGGAATAAGCACCCCCTACGACTAATAGGAATACAACACGTTAAGATAAAGGAAGTGACAATTCAACCAACCAATAAAAGATAACTAGTGAGTATTAGTATCTAAGTGAACACATCTTTAATCACCATACGAGCACACCTCAATTAGCATAAACTATTTGTATTAATTAGATAATTAGATAATTAGTTAAAGTAGTGAAATCGGTAGAAGTACCACCCCCCAATCATATACCCCGAGATATTTACCTTTGCTTTCTAAAAAACATAAAAAGAATAAAAAGACTCATCCTCAACCCCACCTTCTCGTCATAAATCTCTTTCTAGCATTCCTATTCCCCTAGAGAACGAAATCAATCCCCGAGGCTTACCCCATACTACACTACAATGATTACGTTCACTGCCTAGAGGGTTGAAAAACTTGCTCGTAGAAAAGGAGGTTTTCTCGACCCCGAACCCACGCTATCAAGTTTTTGGTGCCGCTGCCGGGGAATAGAATAGCTAGTTAGACATCTATCTCGTTTAGGTCCACTTGCTTGATTCCTATCAAGTGAGATTTTTTCTCTTTTTCATTAGCTTCCTTGTAGTCTATCCCTTTTCTTCGTGTTTTTGTTCGTAACCTTGTCACTTATCACCGTGGGTGACAATCCACCACCAAACAATGATCCCCCACCACATCAACCACTTCCACTCAATCCACCACCCTTTGACCCGCCAAGAAGCCGTACTCTTGGTGATTACTCTAGACTGAGCCATCAAGGCTATAGGAACACCATCGAGCTCCCAATTCAAGCTCAAACTACGGCCCTGCAATCCGACACCATCCGGTTGGTGCAAAACGGATTTGCATTCCATGGACTTAGTTCCGAAGATCCTAATCAGCATCTCAAGGATTTCCTAAAAATCATTGACTCTATCCACCTTGATGCTACCACGCGCTTGCGTCTCTTCCAATTCTCTCTACGGGACCAAGCTAGTAATTGGCTTGAGCGACTTCCCGCCGGATCCATCTCAAGTTGGGATGATCTCACCACTCGTTTCCTCGCCCAATTTTTCCCACCGGGGAGAACTACCAAGCTAAGGAATGACATCTTGATGTTCCAACAACGTCAAGGTGAAACTCTCTACGAGGCGTGGACTCGATTCAAGGACTTGCTCCATAAAGTCCCTCATCACGTCATCGATCTTTGGCTTCAAGTCCAAATCTTTTATGATCATGTCAATCTCTCAACTAGGCAAACCATCGACCAAGCGGCCGGTGGCAAACTTAGTGAATTTACCGCGGAAGAGTCGTGGGGTACAATAGAGGACCTTGCCCTCTATGACAACAAATGTTGGAATGACCCCTGTGAGTTTCCCAAAACCGTCAAGGCAATCTCCTTGCCTCCCATTGACTCACAACCTTCCAATCGTAGGATGCTCGAACTTCAAGATCAAGTCAAATTCCTAATGAGCTCCTACGAAACTCCTAAGCCTTCACGCCAAGTGAACAAAATCACTCTACCTTATGAATTATGCGGTGGTCCCCATGACACTCGTGATTTCACAAGACTCCCCGAACAAGATTTTACGGACTACGTCTCCACACGTACCAACGGAGCGGGAGAGAAGTGGTACACTTTCAAGCCCGAGCAAAACAACCTATGAAATTCCTACAATCCCCCATGGAGGAATCACCCTAACCTTTGGTGGAGCCAAAAATCAAACCAGCCCCAAAACAACTCATCTAGTCCACCCAATAGGTTCCAACCAAACCACACCTCCTACAACAACCCCCCAAAGACCGGAACTTCCACTAGTATTGAGGGAATGGTGTCCAAATTCATGTCATCTCAGGAAGCTTGGTTGACTAAGCTTGAAGCCGATTTCAAGCAACGACAAAGCGAGATGATGACCAAGCTCGACACCCTCTTAAAAGCGTTCAATGACTAGGATGTAGGAGCACTCCCAAGTGACACTATAAAGAACCTAAAAGTGAATTCGATTTCATCGACTTCATGTTCTTGCTCACCAAGGGAGAGTGCATATCCATGCCCCCCGCACCCACAAGTCCATTCGGTCAATGCCATCAACACGGGTTCCAACCGACCCATCATGAGATACCAACAACCCGTGCCAACGGTCCATCCAACTCTTGAGACACCAATCAATCAGGAACCCAAATCTACTCTAGAAGAGGAGTTTAAGGAGCTCCACAAAGAAAAACCGGTTCTTGAAGTCTTGACTCATGCACCTTACTATAATGCCTTAAAAGATAAATATGAGCAAGAACTAAAACTAGGAGAACGTGGGTCCACATTTGAGCAAAACAAATTACCTAAGAAGTTAGATGATCCCGGGCTATTCATTCTTCCATGTAGCATTGGAAATTTCAAAGGTTTCGACACATTAGCGGATCTAGGATCAAGCATTAACCTTCTTCCGTTGTCCCTCCATAAAAGCCTTAACCTAGGTAAGATAGAACCAACGAAAAAAATCTTAGGTTTAGCGGACGGTAGCATTGCATCCGGTAGGAATAATGAAGGGCATGGTGGTACACGTAGGTCGATTAACTCTTTTGGCGGATTTCCATGTGCTAGACATGAATAAAGACCCGACATGCCTATTGTTAGTTGGAAGAGGATTCTTAGCTATCGCTAGTGCCATAATTGATTGTAAGATGTCTAAGATAGTGGTAGGAGAAGGGAGTGATAGGTCCATTTACGATGTCAAGAAGCATTCCTACTACAATGAGGGTGAGCAAATACCCTATGAGATCATGTTGGATAGAAAACCATCTAGATATGGACCTTGGACCAATAGAGACTTTGTAGGCCCTCAACGACCTTTCTATCTAGAAGAAACGTTCGTGAGTAACTCAACCCTCAATGAAAAACAATTGGCTAGGGACATTGAGTGAACCCATTCAAGGATACTTTAGTGTTTAGGAAGATGACCGAATTCCTAGGAACCTTGCCCATTAATATTAGTATGAATTATTAGAAAGTTGAGAGTGAGAAGGCTGAGTATAATTGGAGTTGGGATAGAACACCTAGTGATGGGAATGGGGAGTGGCACATTAGGATGACAATCTATGATCGCAATGGTGAGAAGTTTGAAAAGACATACCGGACTAAGCGTACTAAGAGGAAATTAAAAGATAAGTTTGATCCCTATGATATTCTTGAGGATAACTTACTTACATAGGTATGTAGGAGCACGACTTCGAGTCTAGCTACAAGACTCATAAATAAAGAAAAGCGCTTCGTGGGGGGCAACTCATGCTTAATTGTGTCCTTGTTTATTTTTCAATTTGTGTGTTTATATATCTTTTTCATTGTTGTTTATTCTCATGTTAGACTTTGTGAAAATGCTTTATTTTGTCTTTAACCTCGTCTTAATTACATATAAATGTATTTTACAAAAAGATAAGTGTAGGGAAGATCATATATATTTTTAAGAACATGAACATGAGAATTACAATAATTGAAATTGATATATATGTGTGTGTTTGTTAGAGTCAAATGCTTGTATCGAGTCATAATGGATGTTTTGCAGGAATTTTCCAGGTTTTAATGATGTAATTTTTCCAGAAAAACGCAGCAGACCACTTTTTGTTAGGACAACCTGACGACGTCAGGCTATGTAGAAACAGAATGTTCAGTTTTCGTTTTCTGTGCAACTTGTAAATTTTTGGAAATTCCCAGGTCTTAATTTTCCAAAAAAACTGCAAACATCCATTCCACAAGCATTATATCTTACTTGCTTTCTAGTGTAGTTGTGTGTCATATATAGTTTTACCGCTGATTTTACGCGAAGGTTTCATTTGTTTTCTTATAAGTATGCAGGTTATATTGGACAAGAAGAAGAAACACACATTGGATGAAGCTTATTACTTATGCATTCTTCTTGGAAGAATATTTAACCACAACTTCACACATATCCTACCGAGCTAATCAGGGGAGTATTAGTTTCTTTTCCTTACTTACCTTCCTTTATCAAAACTTTGATACTTTCGAGGAACATTGGGGACGATTTTCAGTTTAAGTGTAGGGAGGGAGAATAAAACGGGAACTTAGAAACTATTCACTCACTTGATCATTTGTCTTGTCCTTGGTAATTTGTGTAATAAACTATGAGAAATATTTGTTAGGGCAATTTTAGCACCAAATTTAAATTTTTTTATGACATTTACGAGCTAAACTTTAGTCTTAATAAAGCGTCTCATGGATAGGAATTATATGAATAGCACAAAAACCGTTTACCACTCAAATTCCACCCCAAAAGTGGGAGGTTCGCCCCTAGATCTTTAGGAATAAAAGCATTCACCTTTAATGCTTAGTGAGTGTACCGGTAGTATAATAGATTCTAGAACTTGTTTTGTGATGCATTCCGAGATCGCTAGTGAGACTACACTTGTGTAGTTAGGAGTAACTAAATGATAAGTGGCATTAGGATAACCCTTGTTTTAAACTTTTATTATAATTACATCTTCCACATCGGTTGAGTAATTACCCCACACCCTTGCGATGTACTCATCTTTAGTATACGATACTCCTAGTTAACCCCTCAGAGCCTATCCTTTTCGCGGTTCTCGTGATGTTTCGGTTTTTCGGAATATCAATGAAGAGCATTGTTTACAATCCACCCCCAAATGTACACCCAAATCGCCTTAGCCTACCTTGTATGCACTCATCTTTAGTGCATTATTGTTATCACTACTAAACCCTTAGTTCAATTATCTAGTTACTTGCATGGTTGCTAAGTCGAGTCATATCTTTTGTACACAGTTTTGGGACGATTGTGACTCATGGATAAAAGTAATATTTTATGGAGTAACGGGAAAGAACGATAAATTCAAATTCCCTTTGTCTACGTAATTAAATACTCCAAGTGTTTTGATCTTTTCAAATCAGGTCAATTAGTGTTAGAGAAATAAAAACTCAAGTGCAGGGATGCTCCTATAAATCCTTTATATTTTTATGTTATCGTAGAGGATGGTAGAGTAAAAAGGTATGGATAAAAAATAAAAAAAGGGTTACCATCCTACATCTAACTTTGCTTTTATGTTTTTAAGTTTATGTTTGTTTTGTTTCAAGTTATCTAGTGTTAGTGAGTTGAGTCTTGGCTTAGCAACACCACACTTTACATGCTTGTAACATAAGATTTTTGACTTGCCACCACTAAATATCCCATATCCAACAAAACCCTTTACTTCCCTACCCTAAGCCTAACGTTACAACCGTTGTAAAGATCTCTTAGATAGTTATTCCTAGGTGCTTACGCCAAATCAGTGGAGGTTTGATCTATTCGCAAGCTTATGGTAATCTATGTACTATGCCAGGTAATGAGTGTTTATCTTCCATTTCCATTCATATTATATTTCATATAAACCCGAGAGATGAGAGAATCCAAACACCAATTGTGAGGTGCTAGTGTATAATTTCCGTGCTTGTTATGACTATTGTGGTGCTTTTACTTGTTGTAAACTATTTTAGACCAATGCTTCATGCCCCCTAACTTATAAATTGATTGGCCAAAAGCACATTTGCTTGAGGACAAGCAAAAATTTAAGTGTAAGGATATTTGATAAGGATTTAAAACGTACACTTTTAGGGGGTCATTTAAGCCCTAAATCGACACATTTTATATCCGTTATTGATTAAAATCGTTCCTTTTCACTTTTTAGGTCTTTTGGAAGCAAAATGCTGGAATGAAGCATATTTGGACGAAAAGGAGCAAAACCATGAAGATAATAGAAAAGTCAAGATCGTAGACAATCCAAGACTGTTCACTACACCTGACGGCGTCCCATCTAATGGGCGACGTCGTCCCTCTATGAAGACTTGATCAAAAAGTGCACGCGACGGCTCAGTGGAATTTCTGATCCTAAAGACTGACAGCGTCACACTGATAACATCAAATAGTCCTGAATATTAAGTGTCAATTTCCCCCGATAATGCTTGTAATTTATATCATTTATATGGATTTACGCTTGTTTTCCATTGTTTTCCACTTTCAGGTAAATTACGAGCATTGGAGCTAAAGAGACGCGGAATTGGAGAAATATCAAAGACTTATCATAGTATGCTGACTTTGAAGAAGTTACGGCGTAACTCATCTCTCACATTACGCCGTAACTAAAGCGTGACTCAGAAAACCAACTCATCAGAAGGTTACGGCGTAACTCTCCCCAAAGACTACGACGTAACTCTATTAGGTCAAATGAGGTTCCATGCCGCAGATAACTACGTCGTAACTATTCCACCAACTACGGCGTAACCAAGAAATATTGAAGAATACGGCGTAACCCATATCTGGCCTATAAATACCCCACGAATTCCATCATTTTGAATCATCCCATTCCACACACAACAACCAGAGAACGTGGGAAAAAGCCAAAGGCAGGTCTAGAGGAGCATACGGAGCTGTCTCCATGGGAGAAATCACTCCCCTACGATAAGCATTACCATTTTATATTTTCTTTACTTTCGATTCATGTATTTCGTAACTTTGAATATTGAATTGATTTGTATGGTTAATATGAGCGGCTAAGCACCTCTTGGTGCTGGCCTAGTTATGATTCCTTAATTGTTTTGTTTGCGTTTATGTTACTTCCGTATAGTTATTTCTAAGTGTATGCATGCATAGGTTATTGGTAGCTACCCTTGTTTCGGTAGTTTTGAATGGCGGTAGAGGCCAATTGCCTAGGAGATATGACCAACTGACCCTAGGTGAGCGGACTGAGACGGGAAGGGTAAGATATGACCAACTGACGACCCTTTCTACTTGTGCGATTTGACCAACTGATCACCTACCGTTTGGATGAACTTAAGAATTAGTGGGTGAGTGTTTAAGTTGCTAAAGCCCGGGCACTCACTATTATAAGTCTAGCATGTAGCGGTACTTAATGACTCGGCTTAGGGGACCAGGAACAACAAGACTTATGAGGGGACACCTGACTTCTCCTGTGGTGGCATCTTTGCTGATAGGTTAGGGCGAATTGACCAAATGTTGTCCTCTTGACTTTGACCCCACCTGAAGTAATTGGAAGTAAGTAGACGTAGACATTACTAGCTAGGAGGATTAACTAGGTTAGCACCACTCTCCTCTATTGATTAAACCTTTGCCTTTTATTTGCTTTAGTAGTTAATTAATTAATTCCAGACTTAGTAATAATCCAACACACATAGCTCTTGGGACGACCTCGGTTTTACCGAATACTACACTACACACGACCGGGTACACTGCCCGTTAGTGTATTAGGGTAGACCATAGGTATAACGAGACTTTATAAATATTAAAACCTGGCCAGTAAAACCTGCATCAAGTTTTTGGCACCGCTGCCGGGGAGCTATTTTAGGATTGCATATTAAGTCTATTTTTAATTTTCTTTCTTAAATGTCAGGATACAAGACTCGTTGCTCGAGGCCCTTTTTGGCTACTCCATTCGATGATCCGAAGAAGCAATTTCGGACAAGGAAGTTTTACTCTTTGGTTCCTATTCACAACATCTTCTCATTTTACGAATCAGACCTGTCTGACGCAGAACCGGAGGTCATCGATGAAAATAATATCGATGACTTAGCTATGGAGCAGTATTTGGAGCGACCAAATGAGAACTGCCGACGAAGCTTTGCACTGGATTCTAGTACTGAAAAATACTCTATTCCAGATCAAATTATTCGAGAGTTACGCAAACTTAAGTTTTCTGGAGATGAAGATGCGGACGTTCAAAATCACGTAGAAGAAGTTCTCCACTTATCCTCTCTTTTCAACGTAAGAGGTACCCCGAGCTATTCGGTCACCGCAAGGATTTTTCCTATGACTCTTACTGGAACCGCGAAAAGATGGTATAACAAACTCCCTAGCAAATGTAAAGAAGCATGGGATAAACTAAGAAAAGAGTTCGTCCAGCATTTTTGCCCTCCTTAAAAAATGGCCAAACTTTTTGGTAAAATCTATCAATTCGTCCAACTTGGAGAAGAAACGTTTTACCAGGAATGGGAAAGATTTAATGAGCTACTCTATCGATTCCTTACCCATGATTTAAACAAAAATCAAATCATCTACGTCTTCTACCATGGAATTAATGCGCTAACACGAGAACTTCTCAATTCCCCGAGACCTATTCCTAGCATGACTCCTGACCAAGCCTTGGAATGTATTCAACGGATTTATGAAAATTGCTACAAATGGCATATGGATACAGGGTACGGACCAAGAGAAAATTTCGATCATAAGGTAATGAAGACGATAACAAAGCAAGAATATAATTATGGGGAAATTTTCGAAAAACGAAGGTTAGAAAGAGAAGCTGAAGCATGCAGGATTGAGAGGGTTAAGAGTGTGTTTGGGACCAAAACCAGGAGCAATCTTGAAAAAAATATTCTTGACCACATCAAGGAATCAAGGGAACGAGATGATAGGATTGAAAAAATGATGAAGACATTCGTGGATAATACAGTCTCTTCTCTCAAAATTCACGAAGATAGGATTAAGAGATTGGAAAGGAGTGTTAGCTCATGTTCAGAAGCCATCACTAATACCTAGCAGCTCGGGAAGAGGAAGTTGTCAACACGGTGGAAACTATCCTTGAAGAACCGATGACCTTTTCGGAAAAAGTTAAGCGACGAATCAACATGGAAAGACAATCACTTTTGGACCAAGCTTTACCGGTAAACTCCCCTATCAATAATTCCATTAAAACTAATCATGATGGTATTCCGCAGGAATTAAGCAATGATGAGACAATTCACCTCAACGAAAGATGTTCAGCAGTTTTGAGAAACGAGGTACCACAAAAGGAAAAAGATCCAGGATGTTTCACTCTCCCTTGCTTGATCGGGAGTCTCAATATGTGTAATGCCCTAGCTGATCTTGGAGCAAGTATTAGCATAAGGCCTCGTTCGATGTTCCTGCGTATGGGGATTGGTGACTTGAAGCCGGCCAAGATGAAAATTGAAACGGTCGATCGATCTATGCAATCACCGTTGGGCATCATTGAAAATGTGTTGGTGAAGATTAAGAAATTCCTTTTTCCAGTAGATTTTGTGATTCTTGACATTCCGGAAGACAACAAAATACCTGTCATTTTAGGTAGACCTCTGCTTGCCACTACCCATACTAAGGTGGATGTCTTTGCTGGAAAGCTAACTCTTGAAGCTAATGGAGAAATTGCAACGTTCGGACCTAATGAACTCCTGTCTACGCCTCAAAAAGTATGTGCGGTTGACCCAGTAGGTAGTTTTGGTGACACTTTAGAAGAATTTCTTAGTGACCCCCCAAATCCTGGCGAGGTTGATTCGGGGAGAGATTTTGATGTTTTCGTCAACTTCGAGGAAGAGGATAATTTAGGAATCAGTGCTGAAGACCTCTCAAGTGATGTCGAAATGACCCATTGGCAAGACAACTCCGTGAAGGGTTTTTCGCAAACCAATCAACCTAGATTTCATGAGGTTGGAACCCACATACATCATAGAAACCCTTATTATCTAAAGATCTCATGCAAAATCGGATTCATAGACTTTCACCCATTTATTGACACAACTTCCCTAATCAATATCATGTCAAAAGAATGCTACAACCAGGTTATGAAGAAAGAATTAGAATATAAGGGGAATAACTTTCTTGGGTTTGCAACCAACATCCATGTCTTCGTTGGAACTCATTCATTTTTGGTGGACTTTATGGTTTTAGATGACGTAAGCGAATTTGTAGAAGATGGACTTACGGGATTGATTTTAGGAAAGCCTTTTCAGGAAATATCGGGTTTAGATAAAAATGAAAAAGAAGGGTTAGTATGGTTAAAAATAAATGATGATAAGACTATATTCAAAATGCCGAGAACCATTAAGAATTTAAAAAATCAGTTTTGGTTAAGTTTGGTATTTTCTACGCGTAGTAAAACCCTAATCTTACTCGTAAGCACAAAGTCTACGCCTAAGCATCTGTTACGCATAAGCTTTTCATCCATTGATCTTCAGTGTTGTTGTTTTACTCAGTGTTTTCTTGCTTGGATAAGCCTGAAAACACTTCGACTTTGGATATCTTTTACACTGGTATAAGTGTAAAGGATTTTTGGGCAAATCCCTAGTTTTACGCATAAGCAAATTCTTACGCGTAGAATTCTCTTTGCCTAAGCATTTTCTTACGCCTAAGCCTAGTCTTACGCATAAGCTAATCTTACGCATAAGGATTCTACTACTAAGCCTTTGGTTTACGCCTAAGCTAAGCTTTTCCTCAAGTCTACGCGTAAGCTATTCCTACGCGTAAGCTCTCTCTTACGCGTAAGTTGGTTTTTACGCATAAGGTATTTTCTACGCCTAAGCTGGTTTCTACGCATAAGGTTACTTCATCAACAAAGTTTCATTCGACTACAAAGATCCATCATCAACACAAGTTTCAAGATGTCTCAACCACCATACTCTAGCTACTTTCCTTATATGTATCCTCAACAACAACAACAACAACAACTTTATCAACAATATCCTCCACCATCACCACAATAGATGCAACAATTTCAACAACAATTTCCTGAAGGAGCAATTCCACCACAAATGATTCAACCACCCCTAGTCTACAAGTACAACCTTACACAAACTTTCAAAATCCGCATCCATCCAAGTATGCTATGAAGGAACTGTCTTGGTTTGCAAAGATGTGTGAAGCTTTAAGTAGCCAACAATCCATTCATGAAGCTGGATCCCTTGATAGACCTCCAATGCTCACTCCCGGAAACTACGATCAATGGGTGATAAGGTTCTTTAGGTTTTGTGATCTAAAGAAGCCACATGGAAAGTTTTTGAAGAAGGTCATCCTTGAAGGTCCATTTCAGATGCCTACTATCACTGTACCCGGAGATCCGAATACTAATCCACCAAGAGATGATATCACCAACGTTGTCGGTCTTAATGAACTTACTACTGACCAACTTCTACACTTGGAAGCCCATGAACTTGCAATGCAATATATCCTTTTGGGATTACCCAATCCGATACTTCGTAGTGTTGATGCTCAGAAGACTGCTAAAGCAATGTGGGAGCACATTCATCTTTTAATGGAAGGCACATAACTCAATCAAGAAGACATGGAATCCAAAATCTAGTTAGCATATGAACACTTTATGATTGAACCAGGGGAGACATTAGAGTCATATCATCATCGATTCTCAGACATCATCAATGACTTGGAAAAACATAACATCATTATGCCAAGAATTGTAGTCAACACTAAATTCCTTAGTAGTCTTGGTCCTGATTGGGAAAAGTATGTTATTTTCATCCGTCAAGCGAAGAATCTTCATCATGCTACATACGGATTATTGTATGACTATTTGAAGCCCCACCAAAAGGAAGTTGACAAAGAAAGGATCATCCGTGGAGTCCCTGCTTCGCCTTTACTTCCGAATAATCAAAATCTAGCTTTGTGGGCTCAAGCTTGTTATCCTCAATTCCCGACCTTACAAACTGTCTTCACAAATCCTCCACAACCAACTGCTCAGATCACACCATATGATCCCTCACAAGAAACTCAATTGGTTCCATACAACAGCAAAAATGATCAAGCACTTTACAGTGAATCTAATGAGGATGCAGAAACTTTCGATGCATTACAACAAGGGTTTGTCATGATTGCAAGAGCCTTCGGTCGTTACTCTAACAAATCCAACAATCGCATTCGTACCTCATCAAACACAAGGAATCAAGTTGTTGTTAACAATGGATGTGTTGAAGTTCAGAATTGTGGTAATGTTCGTCAGATGGGTAGTGGTCAAGGGTTAAATGCTAATGGAAGGAATAACATGGGTGCTCCACAACAACGGGCTCAAGTGGTTGAACCGGGAAATGCTCAGACTGGGGTTAATGGTCTTCGTTGTTATAACTGTAATGAGAAGGGTCATCTGGATAATGCATCTCCAAAGCCGAGGACAAGAGGCAGCGCTTATCACAAAGAGGCTTTACTTTTGGCTCTCAAAGATGAAGTTGGTGGAACTCTTACCAACAAGGAACAGAGCTTCATGGAAAATGCAGATTCTGATGATGACATGGAGGACTTACAGGCTAATGCAGCAGTGATGTTAATGGCAAACATGCAAGAACTCCACATTAGTGACACAGGCCCAGTGTATGACATTGACGGCTTGTCTCAGGTACCGGATCAAACTATATTCATTACTGATCTGATATCTCCGCCAACATCTGCATCCGACGAGGATCAGAGTGTTTAACATGAGCCGTCTACATCTCATTCCGATGATAATCAAATAGATCCCGTAGTTATATTTGACGATCAAGATGACCTTATGGTTAATACTGATAATCAAGTTGACTCCGTGGTTATATTTGAGGATCTAAATAATGATCGTGTTAAGACTCACATTGAACAAGCTGAACCTATGTCTAATCGAGATATTGAGCTCATGACCTTAATTCAGACCCAAGAATCTCGAATGGAAATGTGCCTAGACATCAATAAGAAATTAAACGATAAAATTGCACTGTTAACTAAGGATAATGAATGCTTAAAGTTCCAACTCAACATTTTTCAAACAAAAGAGAAACATGAAAAGGTTTTGAAGTCGCATTTGCTAAATCATACCAAAATGAAAAATCTTTGGAAAAACAGATATGTGATCTAGTTGCATCCAAGAATGCTTTGTTGTCTCAAATAGAACAACTGAAATATGATCATAAACAACAACTTAACGCTCTCACTTCGGAAACTCAAAAAGCCAAGTTTGAGTTGTTAACTTGTCAAAAACAGTTTTGTGAATACAAAAAGCATTCAAGGAAACAAATAGATGACTATCTTGAGGAAATTGTCGACATACTAAACAAAATCAAAGAGTTTCAAAATGTTGTTTATAAACATGGTGAGTCAATCACAACTATTCAAAAGTTTACTTTTAAACCAAATCCAAATGGATATGGACCGAATCTTGCTGATTACAAACCAAAGTTTTCACATAGAGCATTCAAACCAAATCCTCAAGTTTACAGTGCAGAACACATAATTGATGATTCCATTATGAGTGTTGTTGAATATAATCGTATGGAGGAATTAGATGCAGAAGACGAGAGTCAGTCAAAATTAGAAAATGTTGTTTATAACAAACCATTTAACTATTCAAAAGCCATAACTTTCGTCGCACAACAGGATAATTCTAACACACCTTGGGTTATCACGCCTATTTCTGAGTCTTCTAATGTTGGTCCCCAACCCAATACTGCTCAAATTAATGGTCCTTTACCTTCACTCAGTGAAGTAAAAACATTACCAGAACGTTGTCAAATTCTTAATTATTTTGAAACATTCATATCGGACATCAAACTTTTGGAACGTGAAATTGAAATCAATTCTGAAATAAAAGTTGAACATTTTCAATCGCCTCATGCGCGAGATCAAAGAGATATTTTTTAGAAAAGAATTTTACCTCATGTCCGGAATTTGAAAATGTGTGCAATATATTGGGAAAGGGATTTTCACAAGGAGCTTGGACTTATGAAAACAGTTTTCGAGAAAACAGAAACATCGATTTCAAATACTAAACGTAAAAAGAAAATGTTAAGAAAAGATGTTGATCGACTCTTGGAAGATGTTATCTGTGCTGATACCATAAATGTTGTGTTACTACATATTGTTGCATATGCATTTGATTATATCGCTATTGATTCTGTTGAAAATGTTGAGAATACCGATAATGTGTCACAAATCAAGTCTTTAAAAGTTGAAAATGAGCGTTTGTTTAACGAGCTTTCAAATGCAAAACGTCGTCTTCAATGGTGTCAAAAAGATTGTCAAAATCGTGAACTCGCTTTGCAAAACAAAATCAACCAGTTGCATACCAAAACTCTTAATCCAAAACTCGAGCATATGGATGATGAAAACGTGTCTTTAAATTGTCAAATTTCATAATATGAACAAGAAATTTCAAAAGTTAAAACGGAATATGGTGTCATATTTGATCTACTCAAAAAGACTCGTGCTCAAGCGTCAAAAGATGTTGATGATCATCTTGCATATACCAAAGATGTTTTACGACAAAATGGAAACACTCGTTCTGAAAATCTAGATTTGTTACACACTATCCATGATCTAAAAGCAGAGTTGGTGAAACTTAAGCAAGATAGGAATAGTAACACAAACATAATTGCACTAGGAATTCTTAGACTGCCTAATGGCACATCACAGGAAACTAATGTGCTTCCCTCTACTGAAACAAGAATAGTTGCCTCTTTTCCCAACGCTAGCACTTCACAGCTTAAGAGCACCACAAGGAAGAATAGGAAGTTGCGACGTAAGAAAAGAACAATAAAGACCTCTGAAGTAGAAGAACACCTTAGGACTTTGAATAAAACTCATGTTACTCCCACTTTAGATATTGCGTCTGACAAATGTAATGGAAAAAGTGATGTAACGAATGCTGAATCTTTAAGTACTTTAAATGTTATGTTTGAAGCTTCTTGTGTTGGTTGTCGTAAATGCATGTTTTCTGGTTGTCATGATAAATGTGTTTCTAATGCTATCTTATCTTGTAAGCGGAATAATAGAAAACGAAATACCTCTAGGCCCACTAATGCTTCTAAGTCTGTGCTAGGTAAACCACCATCTAGTGTTCCGGCTACGATCATTGATGTACCCATAGAACCCCTTTTCACCTCCTAGGAAGAACTTATCACCTAGTGCATTTACTAAGACCAAAGCTAAGACTAGTTGGAGATGGCAGAAATGGTTACATAATACACTTGGCTTTAAATGGATACCTAAAATCATTAACATGTGTGTTTCAACTATAACTGCATCGGAACCCTCTAACTCTTCGGGTTCCACATCTACTTCTATTACATCTGTGTCGTTTGTGTGTAATGCATGTGATACAGATGTTCCCGTCACATGACAGGCAATCTCTTCTCAGTTGGTCAATTTTGTGATGGAGATTTGGAAGTTGCTTTTCGGGAGAAAACTTGTTTCATTCGTAATCTACAAGGAAACGATCTTATGTCTGGTACCCGCACATCAAGTCTTTATACAATCTCAATGCAAGACATGATTGCTTCATCTCCCATCTGTCTACTTTCAAAGGCAACATCTACAAAATCTTGGCTATGGCACCGTCGACTCTCACACTTGAACTTTCAAACCATAACCAATATTTCACGATACAAACTTGTTGAAGGTCTCCCAAGATTTAGGTACTTTAAAGATCATCTATGCTCAGCTTGTGAACAAGGGAAAAGCACTCGTGCTCATTTTCCTTCAAAGGTGGAACACAGCTCTCAGCATGTGCTTCATCTTCTTAACATGGATTTGTGTGGCCCGATGCGCGTGCAGACGATTAATGGAAAACGCTACATTTTGGTAATTGTAGATGACTACTCAAGATGGACTTGGGTTTATTTTCTTTGAACTAAAGATCAAGCTCCACAGATGATCATCACCTTTCTCATAAAAATTCAAGTTCAGCTCCGGAACACAGTCAGACAAATCAGAACAGACAAAGGAACTGAATTTGTGAATCAAACTCTTCGTGCATATTATGAGAAAGTGGGAATTTAGCATCAAAAATCCATTGCACGGACACCAGAACAAAAAGGAGTTGTTGAAAGACGAAATCGTACGTTAGTGGAAGCTGCAAGAACAATGTTAATTAATGTTAAACTTCCAGATTACTTGTGGGCTGAAGCCGTATCAACTGCATGCTACACTCAGAACCGTTCAATGATTACCAAATGCCACAACAAAACACCTTATGAGCTTATCCACAACCGTAAACCGAATCTCAAACACTTTCATGTATTTGGATCCCTTTGTTACCCAAATAATGATCGTGATGATTTTGGTAAGCTCAAAGCTAAAGCTGACATTGGAGTCTTTTTTGGATACTGTGAAAACTCTAAGGGTTACCGGATCTGGAATCGTCGTACAAGGGAGATTATGGAAACGATTCATGCAAATTTCGATGAGCTTACAGAAATGGCTTATGAGCAAAACAGCTTGGAACCCGGACATAACCGTCTAAACTTCCCCCAAACCCCATCATCAGCTGAACCAAGCCTACAGCTTACTCGTCAACAAATGAAACAACTATTTGCTCCTCTATTTAGTAATGAAATTGATCAACGTGCTCCAGATGTATCAAATGTTTCCGCTGCTCAACCTGATAATAATCCAATACCTGATACACCTGAAACAACAACAACTGTTGAAGAAGCACCTCCAATTGATTCTACAACAACAGCCGAACAAACCGCATCCAATGACGCTGCACCAGTTGATGATCTTCTGAACCATGAAGTACCTCAACCTGCAGATTATGATCCAAATGCGTTCTTCAACCCTTTTGCAAATGAAACTGCCACTTCTGATGTTGCGGAATCATCTACAAGTCATTTGAATCCTCCTAATCTGCATAATGTATATCAACATCAACCCTCCACACATCGTTGGACTAGAGACCATCCTCTTGTGAACATTATTGGAAACCCGAATCAACCAGTCGTAACTAGACAACGCCTTCAGACCGATGGTGAACATTGCATTTATGCACTCACTGTCTGCCAAGCTGAATCCAAAAATATTAAAGAAGCCATGACATATGACAACTGGATTGAATCCATGCAAGAAGAACTTAACCAGTTTAAACGTCTTGAAGTATGGGAATTGGTTGCAAAACCAACAGGGGTCTATGTTATTGGTCTGAAATGGATTTGGAAAAACAAATTGGATGTTGAAGGTACGGTTATCAGAAATAAGTCATGTCTAGTGGCTAAGGGTTATAGACAAGAAGAAGGGATTGACTACGAGGAATCATTCGCACCGGTTGCTAGACTTGAGGCTGTTTGGATTTTTCTGCCATTCGCGGCTCACATGAACATCACGGTCTTTCAGATGGACGTCAAAACTGCTTTTCTAAATGGTAAACTGAAGGAAACGATCTATGTTAGTCAGCCAGAAGGATTTGTTGATCCAGAGTTCCCTAATCACGTCTACAAACTCAACAAGGCTCTTTACGGTCTCAAACAAGCCCCTCGGGCGTGGTATGATAAGTTGTCATCCTTTCTCATCTCTCATAATTTCGTCAAAGGATCGGTCGACCCAACACTATTCATACAATATCACAGGGAACACATTTTAATCGTTCAAATTTATGTGGATGACATCATTTTTGGGTCAACACATCTAAAACACTCTAACGCTTTTTCAAAACTTATGAAAAAACATTTTGAAATGTCCATGATGAGTGAACTTACGTTCTTTCTAGGACTGCAAGTTCATCAATCACCCCGTGGTATTTTCCTGAGTTTGTCCAAATATGCTCTTGAAATTTTAAACAAACATGGAATGCAAAACTGTGATACCTATGCCACACCAATGGCACATACCAAGAAACTGGACGCTGATTTGCATGGGAAATTGGTTGACCCTACCAAATACCGAAGTATTAATGGGTCTCTCATGTATCTAAAAGCCAGTAGACCTGATATTGTATTTCCTGTATATCTTTGCTCCCGTTATCAGTCGTGACCAACTGAAACTCACCTCTCTGAGGCTAAGAGAATCCTCCGATACATCAAGGGAACCATTAATTTGGGGATCTGGTATCCGAAGGATTCTGGTTTTGAACTAATAGCTTTTTCAGACGCTGATCACGCAGGTTTCTTAGATTCTCGGAAAAGTACTTCAGGAGCTCTACAATTTCTTGGTGATAAACTGGTATCATGGCAATCGAGAAGCAGGATTGTACATCGATGTCCTTAACTGAAGCAGAATATGTAGCCATGTCGGCGTGTTGTGCTCAAGTCATTTGGTTACGAACACAACTCAAAGACTATGGTTACGTATTTGACAGAATCCCGATGTACTGCGACAATCGAAGTGCTATTGCAATCTCGTGCAACTCCGTCCAACATTCGAAGTCTAAGCACATCGATCTTCGATATCATTTCATCAAGGAGCATGTGGAAAAGGGTACTATTGAAATATATTTTGTGGGTACTGAATATCAACTGGCAGACCTTCTCACCAAAGCCTTAGCTCCTGCTAGGTTTACTGAGTTGGTCCACCGGATTGGTATGAGGTGTTTGACTCCAGAGGAACTGGACGAACTGTTGACACATTCTTAAAACCAGTCAAACACCAAAACCTCTTTTGTAAATATCTTTTAAAAACAAAATACAAAAATATAGAATTCATAAAATACAAAAATATTCTTCTATCTAAATTTCTCTCAACACTGCAAGTACAAATCTTCCGTCAACACTTTACTCTTTCAAACATTTCAACATTTTTACGGTCAAGTGTTGAGGGGGAGAAAGTAAATATTTTATGTTTCATAAAACCTTGTACTTGCATGTTACCCAGTATTGGTAGTATCTTTGATAATGGTAGACACGTTTCTTGTTTCTTGACACTCCTTGGACCCAAATTTGTAAAATTTCTCTATTTTAAAAGTCGAGGGGGAGTGTCGTCAAGTTTCTTTCCAAACTTACACTTCATACTTAACCAAAATGGAAGTTATGGGCTATGGATGAAAATGGTTGAGGTGGAGGGGCCAAAATTGTCAAAAGCTTAAATTTAATTTTTACAAAACCTTCCACCTAATTTCATTTACATTTATTTCACTCATTTATTACTCCAACCACCTTCATCCCACGCATAAGATTCAACTTCAAATCCGTGTTTTAAACCTCTAATCTGTAAGTGATAAAAGTTTCATTGTGTAAATACAAACATAGGTTTTTAATGGTTTGAAAATCCAACGGTTTGATTTTCATATATGAGTGATTTTAGTTTCTACGCATAAGCATATGAACTCAAAATCACTTGAGGTTGATTTTGATGAAATGGGTTGTGTTTTCAATATTTATATCATGTTTTAAAACTTTTTCCATCACGAAATCTTGCCCAGAAACCTTTTTATTCATTTTTCAAAATTAGGGTTTATACGTGAATTTGGGTGTTTTCGATTGTGAATGTTTAAGGATAATTAGATCTTATAATATGTTTGAAATGGGTTTAATTAACATTTAACTCTCTTGAATCTAACCCAGAAACACTACAAATGGTGAAATTAAGGTTTAGGGTTTAAGACTCGTTATAATTGGGTACTTTTTATTCTTGAGGTGTTAAATGTTAAAACTTGTTGGAAACCTATCACATAGCTTCTAAGATGTCCCAGAATCAGTTTGGTTGAATTCCCATGGTTGAAACATTTACGCGTAGGATTTGAATCCTTAGGGTTTATGTTTACGCATATACAAACTCTACACATAACCAAATGTGACTTGTGATAACATGTGATTTTGAAAGAGGTTGAATAAAAGTGTTAATGGAAATGTTATGATGAATTTATTTCAGGTTTTACGCGTGCAAAATCAGAATCAATGTTAAAATTGGATTTCTACGCTTAAGGAATACCTTACACGTAGATGTTACTCGTAAGAGAAATCTTACGCGTAAGGGTCTACATGGGGACTACACGTATCCTGTGAAGGATATGCGTAAACTTGGAGTCTTACACATAAGGTTCACTCTTACGAGTAAACCTTACGCATAAGCTCCCAACATACGCTTACGCGTAAGCTTTATGCCAAGAGCCTTTTTCCTACGCGTAAGAGGGACTCCTACGCATAAGCTTAGGTCTACGCGTATGGTTACACACTGTTTACGCATAAGCTTGCATTCTTACGCTTAAGCCTAAATTTTAACTTTACCAATGAATTGTTACGTGTGCAAACTTGTAAATAAGTTACTCATAACGTCACAAAACCAAAATGTCACTAATAAGCTATAATGGTTAATATGTTGTGTGAATGAGTGAAAATTTGGACTTTAAAATTCAAAATTAATATACTCACGAAACTTATCACGACTACTTTGGACTATTGGACAAACAAGTGACATTGGACTCGTAACATTCATTAACATAACATATTCAATAATTGGACAATAAAATAAACTTTTGACTAACGTAATGTCTTTCGATATGTTGGTTCTTTTGGCTCAATATCTTTCAGATCACAATATGGACATCACAATGGAAAACGTAAACGCACCAAACGAGCTCACAATGGAAGATATTTTCCCTACCGGTTATAGTATGAAGATTGGAAAGAACAACCTCAAAGTTGAATTTGAGAATTTCACTTGCTCTGAGTCTTCATGCCGCATTGCTGTGGACATTCTTAAGACTCATCCCTACAACAACATGCTCACCAATTCAGCAATTGTACCAGTGATCTATATCCATCAGTTCTGGCACACAATGAAGAAAGTTGATGGTCAAGATGCTGTCACGGTGACTCTCAACAATAAACAAGTCACCGTCACCATTGATGATTTACGAGCAATTCTTCTGCTCCCTTCCATCCAGCCTGTTGAGTATGTTCCTACTCCAACTGAAGAGGCTACACTCAGATTCATGGTCGATATTGGCTATGATGAAGCTGCGGGGATCATTACTAAACATTCTTCGGTCGATTTAAAGAACATCCCCCAGCCGTGGAGAACTTTATACATCATGATCGCCAAGTCTGTTTCTGGACGAGACAGCGGTTATGAGCATCCTAAGCTCATGGAACTACAAATCTTCTGGGGCATGGTCAACAAGATGCATATTGACTTCGCAAGTCTGATTTGGGAAGACATGATGTCTTACCTCAAGAATCCTGGCACCAAGGTCCCCTACATCAGATACACTAAGTTGTTAATCCAAAGGATACTCGGGAATAATCAAGACATTCCCTTGAGACTTGATGACCCCAACCATCATTCTGCGTTGTTTGAGCCTACCTTAAATGTTGTCAGATTCAAAGACTCGTCAACAAAGAAGCAAGGTGTAGTTTTGACTGACTGCCTACTCACTGATGATGTTAAAAGCCTTCAATCGTATTCACGATATCAAGAAGCAGTGACCTTAGGCAAAGTCGGCTTCATGGATGAAAATTTTTCCGCCATACCAGTTAAGAAGACCATGAGAGGTAGTGCACGAAGTGTAGCAAGCACTGGAAGTGCCCTAAAGTATCCAAAGAGGAATCCTTCCCTAAAAAGAAAAGTTCCATCAAAGGTTGCCATTCCTAATCTTCAAACGACACCTAAATTAATGGACGAAGACTCCGAGGATACTGAAATGGATGAGGAGGTTCACTATTCTGAGTCTGTTACGGATGATACAACAACAGTAGAAAAACCACAAAGTCCCAAAACAGACAAGGGTAAAACTCCAGTTGAAGAGCAGGAAGAAGAAGAGAGTTCTGATGAAGAACCAAAGGATGAAGAAAAGGACTACCACAAGACACTGAAGCATCTAAGGTTCAGCATGCTGCATCAGAATTTAATCACCAACAAACTCGTGGCCCTGGAGGTTCAAGTGGTGGTGCACTAACCACACCAGTTCTTGATGCGGTTAATCAACCCGATAAGGGAACTGGTACCACCACTCACGAATCAACAGAGCAACAGCAGCAAGAAGATCAAATCATCTTTTACTTTGAGAAAGAAGAGGAACAAGAACAGGATGAGATGATCATGGACAATGACATTGAGGAAGCTGCTAAAGAAAAAGCTGATGAGGAAGCTTGAGCCAAAGCAAATGAAGAGGCTAAGCAAAAGGCTGAAGCAGAAGAAGAGGCCAGGGTAAAGGCTGAAGAAGAGGCTAAAGCTCGCAAAGAAGCTGATGATTATATTCTAGATAATCCTGAACATAACCCGGAAGGAACTTCTGAGCTGCCAAAAGACCCGGAGCCATCTCATGACTCATCATCTTCTGATTCGTCATCTCACTCATCACCACCACCATCCAAAGATGCTACCACCAGATCCACATCCAAATTGATCAAGAAACCTACCAACACTTGGGCATCACGGGCAAAGACTAAAATTGTGAAAGCTGTCAGGCAAGCAAAGAAAAGAAATGTGGTCAACAAGAAATTCAATCAGCTGGCCGACAGACTAAACTTACTTCAAGACGTGATGAACGAGTTTTCGGATGAAAGGGAACAGATTCAACAGTTTCTCAATAGAGATATCCAAGGGGAAATGGACAAGACGATCAGAGACTATACTCATAATTTTCTTCTCGACACCGTCCCTGGTGTGACAAGAGAGATGTTCGCCAGACAACTCTATCCTAATCTCATGGCATTGGTCAAGCATACATTGTCAACTACTCCTGTTGCTATGCAAATCAATCCAGTCACGCCTCCGGTTGTCTCCGATGCTGAATTGATATCGAAGCTGGTATTGCAAAAGTCTCAACGATCTGGCACTTTCACTTCTGACGAAGCTAAACTATTTGAGGCATTGCTATAATATCAACTCAAGACATCGTGTAAAGAGTCAGCTGAAAGGGCTAAGCGACCAAGAGATGACGATGATGCGGACAAGGATTCTGAGTCAAAACGCAAGAAGAAAACTGTCGAATCATCATCTATGCCTCCACCACCCCAAAGGACCACCACCACTAGAAGATCTCCACAACGTCCTCCTGCTAGAGACAAACCTTAGGACTCTGAATCTTCACCACCAACGACGAAAACTGGTGATCATTTTGAATACACTGGTGGTGCCGACGAGGAGATTCCTGAGCCCCAATAACAACCTCCTTCTTCTACATCAACGAAGCAACCAGCATCATCTTCGAAGCCAAAGAAGAAAAAGTCAACCTCAGTTGTATCATGGCTAGATGAAGATGAAACTGAAGAATATGAATGGTTTTCAAAGCTTGTTAATGCAACCCCTCAATTACCGGAAGGCCAAGAACCGGTTGATGGTCAAACTCTGGAGCATGCCAAGTTAATTCAAGAAAAGTTTAAGGTGAAGAAGATGACGAAATCAGAGTTAAGACGAATCAAGAACGAAGCCTTTCAACTGCTAAAAGACAGCTCCGACAATGCAATTGAATTCGAATATCATCTCGACAACATTGCACGAGCCATGTCCAACAATATTGATTAGCTCAACCCTGAATCAAACATCGAATTCACCAGACCTGACAAGGCTCCTTACTACACTGACTGGACCAAGCCACTACCCACCATTGGTCGACCTGATCAACCAAGGATTCCCTACCGGTATTTCTTCAACAATGACCTCAAATTTCTTCAGCACGGTAGCGAAGTTAGCAAAAAATACGCTACCTCACTCACCTTCCCTATCCCGGCAGCAATCTTCTCCAACAATGTGGCCATCGAGGAAGAAGCCACACATATGTTCGTTGATAATGTGGTAAAGTATGACCTTGATGCACTATATGGAATTCATCATTGTCCTGAACAAAGAAGAATATACTACATAAGTTGCCAGGTACTCAAATCGAAAAAGGAGGTGTACAGTGACCAACAGATCGTTGCCATAATGCATGTTAGCCTGTCTACCAAGTGGGACTACTCATTCCTGAAGAAAATCGTAGTCAAACGCCAAGACGAACAGGAATATGAGTTTTCTGAAGCGGGTTTTCCGAGATTGTCACTCAATGACATTGAAGATATGTATCTTGCCAAGGTTCAAGGACGTATGCGACACTTCTCCACGAACATCCAGCTCCAGTACATCAAGTCATTGCTAATATTCATCAGAAGCATCGTTATCCAGGAACGTGTTGAAGACCTTCAACTTGCCGTGGAATCATACCAAAAATGTGTTAATCTCACCAAACCATAGCTAGACCTTCCCGATATCAACCATCTTGCTCAGTACACCATCCTTAAGAAACCAATGTTTGGGGTAGTTTACCGCAGTGAACGTCACCGTAATTGCTTCAAGGCGTGCAAGGAGCTTCACAAGTTTTGTGATCACACTTTAAAGAAGGTTCGGGATGGGTTAACATATCGGTTAAAGAAGATTCATGAAGGCATAGGGTCGAAGAAAAGGTGGAACTCTAGGGAAAAGAGGGATGTGAAGAAGATCATTACAAGGATTGATGAAAGGTTGTTTCGTCGTGATCAAATAAGGACATTGGAGAGCTTCGTGGGTGGACGTCTGAGCATATCTCTAACAGGCTATCAACGTCCAGAAAGAACTCCTGGTGTTATTGACGGACTTCCTGGTACTCCTTGATTTGTTTCTTTTACTAATATTTGGATGTGTTGATCTATATTTGACTATGGCTTGTGCACACATAACAGTGTACAACCCGTACTTGTAATGAAAGGACCCTGTGGTACGCTTCAGTGCCACAATCCTTATAAAAGGAGCGAAAACTTCTTACTTTTGAGTAAAACTTCTCAAAACTTTCACTTTTCAAAGTTTTGCTCAAAAGAACAAGTACTTCCCCTTATGTTTTTTTTCAAATACTCAAAAGTTAGTATTACTTATTGAGGGGGAGTACTTGCTTAAAATCTTTGTTCACAAATGATTCTTCGTGGAAATCTTCCCACAAAACTCGAAATGGACATATTCGATATCAAAATTTCGTCAAAAATAACATTTATATGCCATTTTTTAGGGGGAGAAAAATTGTGTGATACTAATATGTTGTGAAAATTGTGAATGAATCATCGTGCTAAGACTTAACCCATGAATTGACGAGATCTGAACTGTCATACAACGAAAAGATTTGTCTTCCAAGACTTATCCGAGTAGATTGTACCTATTCGAGAAACTCTTGATAGACATGAATTTGACGGGTTTGACAATCTTTCGAGGTTTGTCCACACCTTCAAGGTAGTTATTAGAGCTATTTGTCACCTAAAAGCTAACAATGTAACTCCTTAACTATGCAACGTAACCGTGTCTCGCAGGGAATTGTCTATCTTGAGTCGATCAATTCAAATATGTGCGCTCTTCTCTCACCGTGCAGATTTCTGTCAAAACACTTAAGCACGTGTTGAGGGGGAGTATTTTTGCAAAATATAAAACTCTCATAGTGGTACAAAATGTTTTTACTCATAACCACTTTGAGAGATTTTCATGAAAATGGTTTTATGGCAACATAGGTTAGTCATGGAGTTATAAGGTGGCTAAGGTTAGGAATAACCGTCCTATGATCCGCCAGAGCCGGAGGGATCTACCCAAGGACACCACCAATAGTTAGAAATTAGAAGTCCTTAGGAATGATTATAAAAAGGAGAAAATGAGAATCGGAGAAAGAAGGGGTTGAAGAATTAAAAAGAAACGTAATGAAAAAGGGTGAAAAGAAATAGCCCTCCAGATTATTAAACTTAGGGCAGACACCGGGTTCAACTCATAAGCTACTGGTTGTCACTTGATGACACCGGTATTGAAGATCAAAGTCGTCATGGACCCAGTGACGCATGCACTAAACCTTCTTAGCCATTCAAGTTTCTCCCAACAGAAGCTTGTTTCATTCTCACAGGGAACCCTACGTAAACTATCAGCTTTCTCTTAGAGATTGCTGGTATTGAAGAAGGAGACCCTCTCCCTAGTCTCCGCTCAGGAAAACCATAGCGCACTATTGAGTCTAGAGCCACGAGATTCATCAAAAGATCTCTTAGGAACACTCGACATTTCATCACTTGTCGTTCAACAATAAGGACGCAAGTGATACTATTCTAGAGTCCTACACAAATCTTAGCAATCTGTCGAGAACATTTATGAGGGGTTCACAACTGTGATCCTCAGTGATTGAATGGAAACTCCTGCAAGGGTCAACATCAAACAGCCCTGACAGGTCACTTCAGTAACTCCTTGTGGGTTACGCTTAGTGTTGTCTCAAATGGTCTACAGTCGTGGGGTGATGCTTCGGTGTACCTCAGCGACTCGCCTGAATTGTAGGTGTACTTTGGTACATCGTGTTATCCTACTTGAGGGACTCCATTTTAGGAACAGCCTTTGCGAGAATTAGAGATGTGTTTTCACACTATGCTGTAAACACGCTCGAAGTTTGAACTTGTAAGTGCTGGAAATCCTGCTAAGGAGATTCCTTTCAAGAATCGAGTCCTGAAGATGTGGGTCATTACTTGAACTTGTTCAATGTAATGCCAACTGTCCCTTATGAGATTCGGACGGCTGATTCGCCCGACCAAGGTGAATGGAATCAAGACATTCATCAGAAGAACAATCGTAGTAGTCAAGTCTTTAAGAAACGACCACAATGATCGATTGGTGTTATCACTAACCCGTTCTTATGTTTTCTTCTTATGGATGATCCTGGGAGATGATCGTGCAGATTCTCCACATGCTCATACCAACAACAACACATATTGAAGTTCTCTCGAAAGGCAACACAAAAGTCAGAATGATTCTTCCTCAAATCCAAAGAATCCAAAAAGTATAAAGACTAAGAGAACTACATCTATCCTGATATCCAACGTCAAAGAACGTGTGAGCATGTTGGAGAAGGACGTGGAGACACCTGAGCAACGAAGTGGACCTGATGCAGATTACCACAACATAACATCACCATATCCACACCAGAACAAAGAACAAAGAGAAATGAAGACGTCAAAGCTGAAAACTTCAAAGAAAACAAGATCCTCACACTAGGGAGATTGTTAGAATAAAGGCATTTCTTCTCACAAGAAAGAAGAATGTCAGAAGACGTCAAAGCAACTATTACATCAGCACCATCAACGTTTTAATTACTTAAGTCGTTAATTACCAACACTTAGGGGGAGATTGTTGGAATCACTCCTAAACTATATTTCAAGTGTTTGTAATTAATATGTAATAGGTTGCTTAATTAAGCTTTTATGTTAGTATTAATGGCAAGGCTTATGTAGAAAGCCCATAAGCCTTGTCCCAAGCCGATAAGGAAGGAAGGGAACTTGTAGTCTTGCCCTAGTCCCTTCCCCTATAAATAATGTTGTAAACCTTCATTTGAAGGTTGGTTGTTCACTTCATTCATAATACCTACGCATAACTATTCTCATTTCATACGTGTGTTGTGCTTGTGTGTTCATCCGATCACTTCTTTCTCTATTTCTTTACATATTGATGCTTGTGTTACAATATGGTGACCTAACATCACCCAAATAGCCTACCATTGTGTTTATCGATTAGTCACCTCGACTTCTCGACCCCCATGTGAAACCCTTTTGTTGCACTCACCTTTAGTGCAAGATACCCCTAGATACACCCATCTGAGCCATTCCTTTCATTTTGTTAACCCAATATATTGTTTCGATACACCTATACACCTTAGCCTATCCTGTAGTCTTTAATTGTGATTGGGAAGTCATCGTTTGCCTAAGTTCAAAGTTCAAGTGGAAAGGTTTAGAAATCACACTTTCGTCGATGAAATATTCCTGAAGATCATTGAAGACCCCCCAAATTCCCATTGTTCATCTCAAGTGGGGGGATATTATTGTTATTGTTATGTTGAAAAAAAAAAGTGATTCGAAAAAAAAAGTTTGTTATGTTATTTAGTTATTGTAAAGTGCGATGTTATAAGCACTATGTTATGGGCTTTATAGATTTAGTATCGAGGAGGCCACCTCGGTCACATTCGAATATTGGAGTTGGTGATTATGCCAACAGTTGGAGAAAAGGTAGTGTGCCCATCACGACGTCCTCTAATGACATATCTACCTAGTATTTCATGATCCGGTTTCTTGACTTCAAAGCTTGAACTTTGGGCGGACGGTAAGTGGTGATGACTTGGTTTACATATTTAGACTACCTGCTTGTTTTTTATTTTACACCATTTATACTTCCCATGTCTTATCCTACCCTTTTAGTCATGAAGCGTGTCTAGGTGATGCAGCGAGCAATCTTTGGTGTCTTGGCTATGGATTTGGTCATGTATCATTGATTTTGTCCACTTCGCCGTGACATCTTATTAATGACGAGTCACCCCTTAACCTTTTTCGTGTCTACCCATATTGCCTTCGAGAATTGTTTAGCCCTTAACTCTAGTGGTGAAGATTTGTGTAACCGCCAAGCTTATGATAGAATACATGCTATGACTGTGCGATTGAGTGATCACCCGAAAATTGACACTTAGAATAGTTGAGAGATTTGAGTGTTCGTTCCCATTTCGTGAGGTGTTCGGCTTTGTTTATTCTAGCATAAGGGATTTGTAAACTTATATTTTCCAGGTTTTGGGAGATATATTTTTAGGAATCTCTCTAATAAGGTCTACTTGAGGGCAAGTAGAATTCAAGTGGGGGGATATTTGATAACATCAAATAGTCCTGAATATTAAGTGTCAATTTCCCCCGATAATGCTTGTAATTTATATCATTTATACGGATTTACGCTTGTTTTCCATTGTTTTCCACTTTCAGGTAAATTACGAGAATTGGAGCTAAAGAGACGCGGAATTGGAGAAATATCAAAGACTTATCATGGTATGCTGACTTTGAAGAAGTTACGGCGTAGCTCATCTCTCACATTACGCCGTAACTAAAGCGTGACTCAGAAAACCAACTCATCAGAAGGTTACGGCGTAACTCTCCCCAAAGACTACGACGTAACTCTATTAGGTCAAATGAGGTTCCACGCCGCTGATAACTACGCCGTAACTATTCCACCAACTACGGTGTAACCAAGAAATATTGAAGAATACGGCGTAACCACTCATAAGGTTACGCCGTAACCAGCAGATCTAGTGCAAAATACAAAGGAATTGAAGGTTACGGCGTAACTCTTATAATAGTTACGCCGTAACCCAGATCTGGCCTATAAATACCCCATGAATTCCAGCATTTCGAATCATTCCATTCCACACACAACAACCAGAGAACGTGGGAAAAATCCAAAGGCAGGTCTGGAGGAGCATACGGAGCTGTCTCCAAGGGAGAAATCACTCCCCTACGATAAGCATTAGCATTTTATCTTTTCTTTACTTTCGATTCTGATAACGCTACACGCGTCGTTCGAGGTCAAGGAAACTTCCTTTTCTTCGAGCAAGTTTTATAACACCCTAGGCAGTGAACCTAATCGTTGTAGTGTAGTAATTAGGGTAAGCCACGGGTATTGATATCGTTCTCTAGGGGAATAGGAATGCTAGTAAGAAGTTACTACGCTAAGGTTAAGGTTGAGGAAGATTATTTTTGTATTTTTATATTTTATGAAATGGAAAGGTACGAATCTCGGGTATTGGATTTTGGGGGTTGGTATTTCTATCGATTACTCTACTATTATCTACTTATCTAAACTAAGGTTGTGGGAGTCTATGTCTAATTAATGTATGCTCGTATGATAGTTTAAAGATGTGTTTACTTAGGTTATACTACTCCTTAATTATCTCCTATTGATGGTTGAGTTGTCACGTCCTTATTCTTAGTTGCGTTGTGTGTCTAAAGTTGTAGGGTATGCGTTTCTCCCTAACTCTTTGAACTTACCAAAGGGTCTCGTCTACAAAACCCACTAGGAATGGTAAACTCTTACTCTAAGGCACTCTTTGGATAATTTAGCCTACAACTACTCAGGTAATCATATTCTAAGGTTCACAAAGATGAATCAAGCATTAAGTACACAACGAATGACCTATCGCATTACTAGATCATTAATCAACTAAGATAAGAAACAACCAATCAATATTCAATAATTAAGTTTCATACTTCCTAAGCAAACACACAAATAAATTAGCCGGACATGGAGAACATGCAAGCATACACACAAATAATCAAAGACATAATTGAATTAATGAAGTAAATACTTATCTTGATGTAAGATAGGGTTTAAAACCCTAAAATACTGTACAAGACACCTTAGGTTCGGTTTTAGGTTTTCACTCCAAAAAGACTCTCTCTAAAACTGAAAAATTCGGATTCTATATATAAGATTACATATGCGACGGCGTCACCTTATGTTTCGTGACGCCGTCGTGTCGCCGTCATTAGGGTTTCGTCTTGGCCACGTTAACCTTGCGACGGCGTCACCTTATGTCCATGACGCCGTCCTCTTCAGCTTCTGACGTCGTCTGGGTCGCATCTAGCCCGTCTGAGTAGCAACGGCCTACTCTTTTAAAGCCCGACGTCATCAATTGAAAATAGGGTTTTTGGCTTCTGTATCGTCACAAAAAATCCTCCGATGGCGTCGCAATTAACACCTGACGCTGTCGCCTTCTGTTTTCAGCAGCTTTGAGTGTCTCGATTCTGACTTTCGCCATTTTCTTCGTATATTCGCGCCTTTTCGTCCAAATAAGTGCCATTCCAGCATTTTGCCTTCAAGAGACCTAAAAAGTGAAAAGGAACGATATTAAGCAATAACGAATACAAAAGTGATCAAATAAGGGCTTAAACGACGCCTTAAAATGGTACCTTTTAAAACCTTATCAAATATCCCTACACTTGTTATTTGCTTGTCCTCAAGCAAATGTGCTTTTAGCCAATTAATTTATAAGTTAGGGGTCATGAAGCATTAATTCAAAACGGTCCATAACACATATAAGCCCCGTAAAAGTCATAACAAGCACGGAAATTACATACTAGCACCTCACATGGGGTGTTTGGGTACTCACATCTCTCTCGGGTGTATATATGAAATATAACAAATAGGAAATGGAAGATAAACACTCATTAACCGGTCCTAGTACATAGATTACCATAGGCTTGAGAATAGATCAAACCTCCATCGCTTTGGCGTAAGCACCTAGGAAAGACTATCAAAGAGGTCTTTTAAAGGGTTGGAATGTTAGGCTTACGGTAGGGATACAAGGGTTTGGTGGGATAGGCTATTTAGTGGTGGCAAGTCAAAAATCTCTTTGTTAAATGCATACGAAGAATGGCGTTGCTAAGCCAAGACTCGACACTCTAAAACTCTAGGTAACGGAAATAAACAAACATAAATTTAAAGGATAGATGTAGGATGGTAGCCCGCAAGTTTTTTTTTTTTTTTTTTTTTTTTTTACACTCTATTTTTTTTTTCTTTTTCTCTTTTTCTATTTTTTTTTCGATTTTTTTTTCATACACTTTTACTCTACCATCCTCTACGGTAACATCAAAATGATAGGGATTAATAGGCACATCCCTACACTTGAGTTTTTATTACTCTAACACTAATTTGACCTGCATTGAAAAGATCAAAAAACTTTGGGTACATTATTACGCAAACAAAGGGAATTTGAATTTAACATTCCCTTCCCGTCATTTCATAAACTTTAACTTTTCCCATGAATCCCAATCGTCCCAAAACTGTATACAAAGGATATGACTCGACTTAGCAACTTATGCAAGCAACTAGATAATTGAACTAAGGGTTTAGGGTGATAACAAACATTTGCACTAAAAGTGAGTGCATAAGGGGTAGGCTAAGGCGATTTAGGTGTATATTTGGGGGTGGGGTGTAAACAATGTTCTTCATTGATATTCCGGAAAAACCGAAACATCACGAGAACCGCGAAAAGGATAGGCTCTGAGGGGTTAACTAGGGGTATCGTGTACTAAAGATGAGTACAACGCAAAGGGTGTGGGGGAATTACTCAACCGATGTGGAAGAAGTAATTATATTACGGGTATCAAACAAGGGTTATCCTAATGCCTCTTATCATTTAGTTATTCCTAACTACACAAGTGTAGCCTCACTTGCGATCTCGGAATGCATCACAAAACAAGTTCTAGAATCTATTATACTACCGGTTCACACTCTAAGCATTGAAGATGAATGCTTTAATTCCTACTAATCTAAGGGCGATCCTCACATTTTTGGTGGAATTTAAGTGGTAAAGGGTTTTGTGCTAGTCATATAACTTCCTATCCATGAGACGCTTTTGTTAAGACTAATGGCCCACTCCTATATGTCATGAAAAATTTTAAATTTGGTGCTAAAATTACCCTAACCGACATTTTCTCATGGTTTATTACACAATCACAATTGGACAAAGCAAATAATCAAGGATAAGCATAGTTTCAAAGTTCCCGTTTTATTTTCCCTCCCTACACTTAAACTGAACATTTTCCCCAATGTTCCCCGAAAGTATCAAAGTTATGATAATGGAAGGTAATTAAAAACGAAAGAAACTAATACTCCCCTGATTAGCTCGGTAGGATCCGTGTAAAGTGGTGGTTAAATCCTTTTCAAGAAGAATTATTGCGTGAAAAGCTCCTTCCAATCTTATGTAACTTCTTCTTGACAAACTAAACCTGCACACTTGAAGAAAACAAACGAAACCTTCGCGTAAAATTGGTGGTAATAATATATATAAGACTCGATTTAAACTAGGATATAATGCTTGTGGAATGGATGTTTACAGAATTTATAAGAAAATTAAGACCTGGAAAATTCCAAAAATTTATTAGTTCAGAAAACGAGAAAAAAGTAATCTGATGTTTTTACTCCTTCCTGACGCCGTTAGGTTGCAATCCTGATGCCGTCAGGTTATCCTGACAAAAACTGGTCTGCGATTTTCTGAAAAAAATTCTGGAAAATTTACATCTTTAGAATCTGGAAAAATTTCTGCAAAAACATCCATTATGACTCGATACAAGCATTTGACTCGAACAAACAAACATAAATATCTTTTAGTTAATTGTTATTCTCATGTTTACGTTTCTTTTGAAAACGTGTGTAATCCTCCCTACACTTATCCCTTATGTAAAATACCTTTATATGCAATTAAGACGAGGTTAAAAACAAAATAAAGCATTTTTACAAATTTAAACATGAGGATAAACAATCAATAAAGGATATAAGACACAAACAAAGACAATCCAATCACACAAGCTAGACAGATCACACCACATTCAAATATACATAAACACCACATAGTTCAAAGTTCACCACAAAGTTAAGATGTCCTAGATTATTACATGCCCAAATAAAAATTGTTTCATAAACAATCCATAAAAACTACATGAGTCACTGGGGAGGGGGTCCATAACGATAGTCATAACCAGGGGGAAGATGGCCTAAATACCCGTAGGGTGGATAATCCTCCTCTCGCCCTGGGAAAGGATCAATCTGGAGATGTGGATCAAGCTGATCACGCATAGACAGATGCTGCATCTGCCTGACCGTATGGTCATAGGTCCAGCTAGCCCTTTGGTCTTGTTGTGCCATCCATGTATCCATGCGTCCCATCCATGCTCCCTGATAGGCCTGCCAATCTCCACTAGACATGTGCCTGTAGGCGTCAGTGGAACTTCCTGCTTCACCCCCCTGCTGGTTTGCTGGTATTTTTGGCTCCTCATCATCATCATCATCACCACCTTGAATGGCGGGCTGAGCATGGAACCAAGCAAAGCCCCTACCATAATCCATGATTACCTCCATAGCTTTTAAGGACTTGGCTTTGACGACCCTTGGTGACACCTCATTAAGGTATGCGGGTACCTCCCCTGCCAAAATGCCAAAAGACCGAGCCAACCGGGTGATAAACATACCCCCATACACCTTATCCTCAAACCTCATCCCACTGGCAGTCCTCAAGTAGTCGGCTAACCAGAATGGGATGTTACAGTACACACCCTCGGCCATCATGCAGTAGAGATAGAATAGATCTGGTAAAGTGACACGATTACTAGTGTTCCGGCGCCCTGTGATAGAGAATGTGAGACAACGGTGCACTAGCCTAATCCGTGGATCCCGGATCTGAGATGCGAGAGTACTCCCAGTAATGTACTCCCCGTTAGCTATTTCCAGAACTGAATACCCAACATCTCATCCCTATGGGTAAGCCCGGCTGCCAAGCTAGCCCTAAAAACATCACTCTCAGCATTCCCAGCAGTATATAATCCCAACCTCCATCCAAACTCAAGTACTGACATAGCCCTCCAATCTCTACCTAACCTAAATCGGACCCCCAGAAACTCAATGTTATCTCGACATGAATTAATATCCATTGTATAAGATGCGTGAAATTCACGCACCAACTCGCCATATACGGGCTCACGCATCCTAAACAGCCTTTCCCACTGGGGATCAGTGAACTTGTCCCTCCTAAAACTATTTGAGAACTCTCTAGCCAGATCGCGTTCCTCAAGAAACCCCCAGTCCACAACAGCCCCTGAGTCAATGGTTTGGTGAAGCAAATCATTGTAACGAGCTTGGAAATCTTCCTCGACAAATACTCCCCACCCAGCAATTGTGTCAGCTATACTTTCCTGGGCACTAGAAGACTGTCCCCTAGTTCTCTTCGTTCTTCTGCTCATCTGAAACAGAAAATCAAACAAATGGGGAACAAATGAGTAACCTTTCTGATGCTCAGAATGACGTCAGATGGTTACGACGGCGTCGCAACATAGACCTGACGCCGTCACCCCGACCAGAATTCAAATCCGACCTTTGCGAGGGAAAAACCCAGGTTTTTAACCACAACCCTTAACCCAAACACCCATGTTGCAGTGACAATGGTGTAATGGCTAGGTGGTTTTGATTCCTAAGCCGTCAAAGCTTCTCGCAAGGTTAACCCCCACATGATAACACTATTATTCACCTAATCTTTAACAAGATTCATAGGCGGCACTTAGCATCGATCAAATTAGTTGGGGTTTTTGGATCGAAAAAGAGGGAAAAACAAAATTGAGCATGAATTAGAACAATTGAATAGACAAAGATCAATGTGAATTACTTACCTTGTGGAGATTGACGTGGCAAAATGATGAATTAGAGGTGGGGAAAACGTGGGTGTGTGGTGTGGGGCGGATAAAAATTGTGTAGGGTAAGGAATGAAAGGGATGGTGAGGTATTTATTCGTCTGATCTGGCTTAGCGACGGTGTCACTCGTTAAAGTGTGACGGCGTCACGCCCAAATTTTCGTAAAAGAAGACAGTTTTGTCAATCCGCCCGGATCAAAAATCTGGTTACTATTTTTGACAAGAAACTTGGTTTTTATTTTAAAATCAATTTGGTTATTCCACCAGTAATCTCCACTATGGTAAGCAATGCATATGTCAAATTGTCTTTCAATCGTGATCTCAGAAGTTCCGAAGTCTTGAGGGTGAGGTTCTTTTTTACCAGGTTTAAAACCGAAAGAACTTTTCCTCGCATTGGGAAAGTCGGGAAGTGATACGTGCACCATTCCAATGAATGTGTTTCTAGGGAGCAAGTGGGAAACATTGAGACAGGGGTTCAAGCAAGAATATGATTCCTTGACGAGGTTTACTAAGGGAGAAGGTTCGGGAGTCACCCTGGTATGTCCTGGTATCGCATACACCTTTTCTAGCTTTTTAGGTATATTGTTTTTTGCGATTTCACCACGGATGCTCAACATGAAGTTGTTAGCTAGGCCCAAGAAAGTTTCATGAGTTGTTCGCATTTGAGCTTCGAGGCGTTTTATTTCCTCTTCTTGCTTGTAGACAAATGTCAACATAATGTCCTCGAATTCATCCTGCCGGGATTTTCTTGGGATAAAAAATTCCTTGACCGCATTCACATGTTCATCAGCACGCGTGGTTACTCCCATTAACGTCTTCACTTGGGCCTCCATACTCATAATTGCTTGTGCTCGGGAAGTTGACCCGTTCTCTTGAACAAATGGAGTTTCCCAACCTTCCTCTTCATATTGAGCTAGGTCCTCAATAACCTCCCAGCATGCCTCAGCATCGAGGTTACTTAGCCTTCCACCGGAGGCATAATCAATGGTTCGTTGGAGGGAGAGACTGACATGATCATAGAAAATTTGGACTAGGAGCCAAAGATCAATGCCGTGATGAGGGACTTTATGAAGTAAGTCCTTGAATCGGGTCCATGCTTCGTAGAGAGACTCACCTTGGAGTTGCTGAAACGTCAAGATGTCTCGCCTAAGTTTGGTGGTTCTCCCCGGTGGGAAAAATTGAGCAAGGAAGCGAGAGGTAAGATCATCCCAACTTGAGATGGAGCCGGCAGGAAGTCGCTCAAGCCAATTACTAGCTTGGTTCCGCAGAGAGAATTGGAAGAGACGCAGGCGCGTGGTCTCCCGAGTAGTAGCATCAAGGTCGATGGAATCGACAATTTTGAGGAAATCCCACAGATGCTGATTTGGATCTTCGGAACGAAGTCCATGGAATGCACATCCGTTTTGCACCAACCGGATGGTGTCGGATCGCAGGGCCGTAGTTTGGGCTTGGTCGGGAAGCTCAATGGTGTTCCTATAGCCTAGGTGGCTTGGTCTTGAGTATTCACCAAGAGTACGGGCTCTTAGCGGGTCATTTGGTGGTGGGTTGATGAGTGGTGGTTGGTCATCACCTTCCATGATGAAAAGTGATGGGTGTTACGAACAAAGGTCACGAAGAAGGGGGATAGACTAAGAGAAAGCTAAAAATGAGAAAAATTTACTTGATAGGAATCAAGCAAAGAACCTAAACGAGGTGGACCACTAACTAGCTATTCTATTCCCCAGCAGCGGCGCCAAAAACTTGATAACGCTACACGCGTCGTTCGGGGTCAAGGAAACTTCCTTTTCTTCGAGAAAGTTTTATAACACCCTAGGCAGTGAACCTAATCGTTGTAGTGTAGTAATTAGGGTAAGCCACGGGTATTGATATCGTTCTCTAGGGGAATAGGAATGCTAGTAAGAAGTTACTACGCTAAGGTTAAGGTTGAGGAAGATTATTTTTGTATTTTTATATTTTATGAAATGGAAAGGTACGAATCTCGGGTATTGGATTTTGGGGGTTGGTATTTCTACCGATTACTCTACTATTATCTACTTATCTAAACTAAGGTTGTGGGAGTCTATGTCTAATTAATGTGTGCTCGTATGATAGTTTAAAGATGTGTTTACTTAGGTTATACTACTCCTTAATTATCTCCTATTGATGGTTGAGTTGTCACGTCCTTATTCTTAGTTGCGTTGTGTGTCTAAAGTTGTAGGGTATGCGTTTTTCCCTAACTCTTTGAACTTACCAAAGGGTCTCGTCTACAAAACCCACTAGGGATGATAAACTCTTACTCTAAGGCACTCTTTGGATAATTTAGCCTACAACTACTCAGGTAATCATATTCTAAGGTTCACAAAGATGAATCAAGCATTAAGTACACAACGAATGACCTATCGCATTACTAGATCATTAATCAACTAAGATAAGAAACAACCAATCAATATTCAATAATTAAGTTTCATACTTCCTAAGCAAACACACAAATAAATTAGCCGGACATGGAGAACATGCAAGCATACACACAAATAATCAAAGACATAATTGAATTAATGAAGTAAATACTTATCTTGATGTAAGATAGGGTTTCAAACCCTAAAATACTGTACAAGACACCTTAGGTTCGGTTTTAGGTTTTCACTCCAAAAAGACTCTCTCTAAAACTGAAAAATTCGGATTCTATATATAAGATTACATATGCGACGGCGTCACCTTATGTTTCGTGACGCCGTCGTGTCGCCGTCATTAGGGTTTCGTCTTGGCCACGTTAACCTTGCGACGGAGTCACCTTATGTCTGTGACGTCGTCCTCTTCAGCTACTGACGTCGTCTGGGTCGCATCTAGGCCGTCTGAGTAGCAACGTCCTACTCTTTTAAAGCCCGACGTCGTCAATTGAAAATAGGGTTTTTGGCTTCTGTATCGTCACAAAAAATCCTCCGACGGCGTCGCAATTAACACCTGACGCCGTCGCCTTCTCTTTTCAGCAGCTTTGAGTGTCTCGATTCTGACTTTGGCCATTTTCTTCGTATATTCGCGCCTTTTCGTCCAAATAAGTGCCATTCCAGCATTTTGCCTTCAAGAGACCTAAAAAGTGAAAAGGAACGATATTAAGCAATAACGGATACAAAAGTGATCAAATAAGGGCTTAAACGACCCCTCAAAATGGTACCTTTTAAAACCTTATCAGATTCATGTATTTCGTAACTTTGAATATTGAATTGATTCGTATGGTTAATATGAGCGGCTAAGCACCTCTTGGTGCTGGCCTAGTTATAATTCCTTAATTGTTTTGTTTGCGTTTACGTTACTTCCGTATAATTATTTCTAAGTATATGCATGCATAGTTTATTGGTAGCTACCCTTGTTTTGGTAGTTTTGAATGGCGGTAGAGGCCAACTGCCTAGGAGATATGACCAACTGACCCTACGTGAGCGGACTGAGATGGGAAGTGTAAGATATGACCAACTGACGACCCTTTCTACTTGTGCGATTTGAACAACTGATCACCTACCGTTTGGATGAACTTAAGAATTAGGGGGTGAGTGTTTAAGTTGCTAACGCTCGGGCACTCACTATTATAAGTCTAGCATGTAGCGGTACTTAATGACTCAGCTTAGGGGACCAGGAACAACAGGACTTATGAGGGGACACCTGACTTCTCATGTGGTGGCATCTTTGCTGATAGGTTAGGGCGAATTGACCAAATGTTGTCCTCTCGACTTTGACCCCACCTGAAGTAATTGGAAGTAAGTAGACGTAGACATTACTAGCTAGGAGGATTAACTAGGTTAGCACCACTCTCCTCTATTGATTAAACCTTTGCCTTTTATTTGCTTTAGTAGTTAATTAATTAATTCCTTATCGAAATCATTATTAATTTGTGACACCTAGACTTAGTAATAATCCAACACACATAGCTCTTGGGACGACCTCGGTTTCACCGAATACTACACTAGACACGACCGGGTACACTACCCGTTAGTGCATTAGGGTAGACCATAGGTATAACGAGACTTTATAAATATTAAAACCTGGTCAGTAAAACATGCATCACACGCCTTATTCCTGGAAGGCGTCAGTCACACTTTTCACACCAGACGCCCAAGATCCAATATTCAGAAGACGTCCTGCATGAAAACTGACGGCGTCACAACTCTCAAGTGACGCCGTCCCAAAGATGACTTGGCCCAGACGAAACCCTAATGACGGCGACCTGACGGCGTCACTAGCAAAAGGTGACGCCGTCGCGATTGTAAATCTATATATAGAATTTGATTTTTCTGTATTTTAGGAGGTAAAATTTTGGAGAGCAAACCCTAACTCAGTTGTAGTCCGACTTGGACAGTATTCTAGGGTCTCATACCCTATTTTACACATCAAGATAATTTTGTTATTCCAATTTATCATTATGTCTACCCTATGTTCAATTGATTGTGTGTACGTTTGCTTGTTTAACATGTCTAGCTAAATTACTTGTGTGTTTGCTTAGATCTATGAAACCTAGTTTTTGCTTGTTGTTAGGTTGTCTCTTGTCTTAATTGATAAAAGCCATTGGAGTGCAACTAGGCTATCGTTGTGTTTATTGCGTGAGTTGTGCTTTATGACGATAGGGTATTCGGGGAAGATAGTGTTACACTTGTCGATCCCGTGTATTCTATAGGAGAGATACGATTCATAGAACTGGGGAATAAGCATACCCTACGACTAATAGTAATACAACGCGTTAAGATAAAGGAAGTGACAATTCAACCGACCAATAAAAGATAACTAGGGAGTAATAGTATCTAAGTGAACACATCTTTAATCACCATACAAGCACACCTCAATTAGCATAAACTATCCGTAGTAATTAGATAATTAGATAATTAGTTAAAATAGTGAAATCGGTAGAAGTACCACCCCCCAATCATATACCCCGAGATATTTACCTTTGCTTTCTAAAAAACATAAAAAGAATAAAAAGAATCATCCTCAACCCCACCTATTCGTCATAAATCTCTTTCTAGCATTCCTATTCCCCTACAGAACAAAATCAATCCCCGAGGCTTACCACATACTACACTACAACGATTAGGTTCACTGCCTAGACGGTTGAAAAACTTGCTCTTAGAAAAGGAGGTTTTCTCGACCCCGAACCCATGCTATCATTCTCCAAGCAAACACCAATCCTTGTTTCATTCTAATTCTTATAGCCCATCACTTAATTGTAAACGCCCCAATGATTAGAACCGGTCATGGGCTTAAACAATTAAGAATCGGACCTAGAGTTTAAAACGGGTTTAGACAAAACGGGTCAAGTGAAGTCCAAGTATAAACGTATATTAAGTACTCTCGTGTTTAACGTGTGTGCCCCTATAGGCTCACACACTTCTAGTCGTTTCGCGTGTTTTAACTCCCACAAACCAACATTAATAATATACAACAAAAGGATGATCAGTTATAAATGTTTGGTACTAGAAGAATTGTATTTATGCATGGTTAAACGCGATCATATTTCAAATATAGAATTCATGGAGATACCTCTCTCAATCTCAACAACAGTTATTATCATTGCAATAACTTTACTATTACAAAACTTGTACCAAAAGAAGGCAAGGGTGAGCAATAGTGAAAAGAAAAACCCTCCTACGTGTTGAGGTTAAGATACATGATATACAAATAATAACATGTATACATCAAAGAGTACACAGCAGAAGACTTAGAATATAACAACAATTAATTAACTGAAATAAATGCGTAAACATACCTTTTCCAAATTGCAAGAACTTCTTCAATCAAGAACCCTAACTAGGGTTTATGTTGTTTAACGAATTGACCCTTACCGTTTTTCAATTCAAGCCAATTTATGTAACAATAGTGTGTTACACCACGTTCTTGTACACACGTACTATTAGCGATTCGATGCGAATGCTAGTTCTTGATCACAATAGATTAACTAAACACCTTTGTTATGCTCAAGATCACTCGCAAATCCCTTACATGGGGTTTTACTCGTCGGCCTAAGAACAAAAGGGAAGAAAGAAGAATTTTGGCCTTCTAATGAAATCTAGTGTGCCAAAGGATGAATACATAGGGATGTATTTTTAGCCTTATGGTAGATGTCAAGATTACTATTGTTTCCGATGTGGTATTCCATAGTTTCGACCAAAAGCAAGCCCATAAGAGGGTTCCTAAAACCTTCTCTTGGCTTGTTTATTTTTCTTCATATCCCGTTGACATTTAACGACCGATAGTCACTTCCGATAAGTACTTATCGCTCGTTAAGTCATTTAGTGTGAATTTAATAATTAAACATAATATTTTATATTAATTATTTAACATCGAGTCTCATACGTAAAGTGTGCAATCCCGTGGTCTCGAGTTCGAATCTGGTCATACACATATTAAATATATCCATAAACCAGCAGCTCCCACTTGGAGATATCTTAGTATGCGTAATGACATTGGTTAGCATCTAGCAACACGCCAATGACCCCAGAACAACTCGAGTATGGTTTCCTGGAAAAACCTTTTGATGATTCATCATCATACTTATCATTTTGTTTCTAATACCATGTTAATAAGAATATGGATCTCACACATTTCTTAATTAACTATTCTGTTTCTCGCTTTATATGATTGATCAAGATTACCAATTCTTCTGAACATATTCTAGAAGACCTTGGGCATGGCCATGCAAACATCTTGACAACCCTACGAGGGGCCCATCAGTATTATACTTCAAAATAAATTTGAAAGAAACAAATCCCGTTTTGACTACGAGCAGAATTCATAAATTTCGCAACACTTCTGAAAACAACCCTTATAACTACCAGTTACGTATAGCATTAGATTGCTTCACAGAAATGCACTACATCCATGACATTTCTCTGGTATCTCAAGTCAGAGGATAAGTATTCATGATGTACTTAATGACTAAGATCCATAAAGTACCATCATGTGGTTGGGATAAGTCCTATACTCAATCCATCGAATATCATCTGAAATTAGTCATGCTACGCATCAATATACTTTCAAGTATATTTTAACTAATACTCAAATTTGTCTTAATTCAATACCATTCCCATGTTATTGATCGACAATGGACTATTTAGAATAACTTAAGTTATTCAAGGATTAAACATGCAAATACATGACACAATATTATAAATGAAATTAAACGTATAAAGTACTTTAATTCATTATAAATAATAATTGTTTAACATCCTTTATCCAAATACTAAATAGATCAATGCATGATAATTCTTAGTTAATGAATTTTTGCCTCAAGTCATGATAATCATACTTGTTGACAGGGCATAATTTCAACTAACTTTGATCTATAGAAATTTTGAGAATACTTATTTCAAGAATTCAATAAGTGAATTTATTGTATGTGTTTAAACATATCTTGATATTGTCATATCATTCCATAAGGTGCGTGACAGCCTGAACCACCTTTTATGACAATCATCTTTCAAAACTTTAAAGTTTAAAGTATTCTTTATTCTTTAATGTATAATGCAACTATACTCTTAGTTGAGCATAACTAGTCAACATGGTCATCATCAAGGATACCATGACTAGAATTGAGTTTCATCTCAATTGTACTAGCATCACTGTGTACAACAATATGCTCTTTAAACATCCATAAACTTTGAATATTTATTTTGTTTGGTGTCATACAAACCTCAAGTTTGTTCACTATGACAATTACACAACACAATTGTTGTATAGAATTTTGGGAGCAACTCCAGGCTGAGGAATGTAATTCTAAATCCAAACATAAATATTACAATGTTATTGAATCATCTTGTAATCAAGCATGATACAACAACTTTATACACAACATGATGTTTATGATGATTCTCCAAGTTAGACTTTAAGATCTCATTCATATTCTATCTTGTCAAAGATATGTATTCATCATGTTTTATTAGACTCATTTATTTACCGCATATGTTTATAATAATAAACATATATTCCAAGGTTGTATGTCTTATTTTTTAAATCTTACAAATAAAGTTTCATTCCCAACTAAAACTTAATTTAGGTGGAATGTAGTTGCCCATACAACATATAAGATTTAAGAAAATAAAATAATACTCCTACTAGCTTTCAGGAATACTTATGAGCTATCTTATTTTAATTATTAAATCAAACATGGATTTAATATTAAACATAAGAATCATCTCCTAGATGCATGCATATATCCATTCATGGATCCTTGCAGTTTGTACATATTCAAAGATTATTTGAATTCATAAAACTCCTTTGTAGTACTGATCGTCCTCGCAAAAGTAATTCCATAACAAAGAGTTTTGATATTCATTGTCAAAATTTCATATCAATGAAAGTAAGTATGACAATTATAATCTTTATACTGCTATTTAATGTATCTAGAAAAGAATATTCAATCATAGTTAATTGCTTAAGTATGATTAATATTATTATCACTAGACATCCATTAAATATTTGTACAATATTGTCCATATGATTTCTACAAAAAGATTTAAACCACTAGGGTTTCCATCCTTTGAAGAAACTCATATTCATTAAGATAAACCAAGTATCTAAAGTTGATTATCTCTATGGACAGCATTTCTACATTCATAGTATGATTGATTTACCATAATTCAACATTTGGTAAATTCATCATCATGACTAACAGGCTTACCATGATCTTGTAACTCATATCCCTCAGCATATTAAATATCTGAGATATCCTTACGGATCTATGAATGACAATTCTATCATATTGAGGTCTATCATTTACATGTTTAACCTCGTCATGATATTTGCTAGTGCATTTTAGAAGATTATGTATTTTGTAATTTAATATGTCAAGATCTAAACCAAACTCCCACTTGCCTTTAATAATTTAAATATTACCTTTAAATAGTTTAGCAAGTAGAGAAACAATACATTGTTCTCTTTTGGGATATTACAAAAAACATTTACAGTTCCTGACATTGGTTTGTTACAACCCACTTTACAAGTAGTTTAACAAATTCAGAACTTCATTATAAGACTTAATGTGATTCATCACTTTCCATAAAAATGGTGTCTTATCAATCTTCTAGGTTGGAGTCTTATTGAGTATATTCAATCTATTCTCAATCTAATAACCTTGATAACTTTTGGAAGAAACTATAGTTATCTTGAATCAAACAATGCCAATAGATTTTGATTCTTCTAACTGAACATACCATAAAACTATGGTATTTCCTTAGAATTAATATTGTAAGAAAATCTAACAATATTAAAGATAACCATCTACTCTTTGGCTTACCTATTTACCAACCAAGTAAAACTTAATGGTATAATAGAATTACTAAGCCAATTGCATGTATTATAACACAAGTATTTTTGACCAAGTCAAAAGACATAACAGCTATAATCCCACTATACGTTATAAGTCATTGATCAACTCATTGACTCCATGCATATGTCTTAAAACATAGCAAGTTAACGTCTTTATATTGTAAGTCTTGTATTAAAAAACTTCATGTTTGCGACTTTACAAAGAAGTCATAAACATGTATAATTAAAGTAATTATGAAAACCACCTCGGGTTTCAATTAATAATTGCAAGTTAATATTTACTACATATATTTAAGTCATTCAACGAATACTTAAAATCAAAGTAGTATTAGATTACTTCATTTAATTTTGTCATTCCATGAAATGTTCAACGTAAAAAACTGCAAAATCATCCATGCTCGTTCTCACGACACGTGGATATTTTACCTTGGGCTACAATCTAGTTCACGTTCTCACGTAACATAAATTGTAACCACAAGTGTTTCTTAAATATTGAATGACATAAATATTTAAAGTAGTCTTTGTTATCATCTTGACACATATTCTTAATAGGGCAATCATACACATTTAAATGTATAATTCCTATTAGAACGTTACTCACTTACCTCGCGGTCAAGAGAATCCATTTAGATCATATTTATATGTGTTGTACCTTGCACACAATAAATATTTCTCTCACTTGTGCATGGAACAACATCATGTAGCAGATAAACAACATGATACACGTTCGTTTATTTGATTAATATGATTTGTGTCATAGATATAACAAGTAGATGTAGGACTATATTGTTTAGTAAGGAAACGTACACGACTATCCCTAAAAACATTTGTGCCTACAATTGGAAAGTAATTATCTACATGATATTCAAGAGATAATTTGGATTACTACACAGCAAATAAGGCTTGTAGCTCCCACTAAATTGGAAATGATTTCAACAACTTCTTATTCATTAATGCAACACAATGCTCCCACTGAATTTGACAACATTTTAAATGTTTCATAACCAGTGAAAACAACTTTCTAGCTTTTTACTTTCCTACACCTTTGAAGAACCATACGTAATCATTACTAAGGTACTAAAAGGTGTATTCTACTCTATGAATGATGGGTTATCCATCAATGTTATTAACTCGAAAAATTGGGTATGCAATTTCTTCCTTTACAGGCCAACCATGCCCATAATGGTATATAGCACCTTTAAAGGTTAAAGCAAAACAAATAGATAAATAATGCTAGTTTGCCTTTTACCAATTTTTGCGGTAATTAGTCTAGCTTCTAATTTACTAACTCGTATACATGTTTTCCAGTTAACCTACAGTCATGTTTATTACAAAAGGATTCATTCACCAAATGAGAGTAATGAAATCTTTATGGAAAATAAGATGTGCAATTAATTGCTATGAGTTACATTAGAATTTAGACAATTCAAATGTTCCTATTATACCTTTCTCATTCATGAAAAGGAATTGGATTGAGTCTCATTCTTCTCCAATGGAAAAGAGACTTTGTTTGTCTTTTCGGTAAATTATTCCCGATCAAACATTTGTTTGAAAGCAGAATGGATCAATTTACTAATAAAAGACTAAACCACGTTTATGGTTAAATGTTGCATTAATACATTCAAAGATTACAAAATTCCACTATACGTTATAAGTCATTGATCAACTCATTGACTCCATGCATATGTCTTAAAACATAGCAAGTTAACGTCTTACTTTATATTGTAAGTCTTGTATTAAAAAACTTCATGTTTGTGACTTTACAAAGAAGTCATAAACATGTATAATTAAAGTAATTATGAACACCACCTCGGGTTTCATTTAATAATTTCAAGTTAATATTTACTACATATATTTAAGTCATTTAACGAATACTTAAAATCAAAGTAGTATTAGATTACTTCATTTAATTATGTCATTCCATGAAATGTTCAACGTAAGAAACTGCAAAATCATCCATGCTCGTTCTCACGACACGTGGATATTTTACCTTGGGCTACAATCTAGTTCACGTTCTCACGTAACGTAAATTGTAACTACATGTGTTTCTTAAATTGAATGACATAAATATTTAAAGTAGTCTTTGTTATCATCTTCACACATGTTCTTAATAGCGCAATCATACATATTTAAATGTATAATTCCTATTAGAAGTTACTCTCTTACCTTGTGGTCAAGAGAATCCATTTTTAAATTATATTTATATGTGTTGTACCTTGCACACAATAAAGATCTCTCCAACTTGTGCATGTAACAACATCATGTAGCAGATAAATAACACGACAAACGTTTGTTTATTTTATTAATATGATTTGTGTCATAGATAAAACATGTAGATGTAGGACTATATTGATTAGTAAGGAAACGCACATGACTATCCTTAAAAACATAAGTGCCTACAATTGGAAAGTAATCATCTTTGAAGATAATCTGGGTTACTACACAGGAAATAAGGCTTTTAGCTCTCACTGAATTAGAAATCAATATAACAACTTCTTATTCAGTAATGCAATACAATGCTCCCACTGAATTTGACAACATTATAAGTGTTTCATAACCAGTGAAGCAAATTGCTTACTTTTCACTTTCTTACACATTTGAAGAACCATACGTAATTATTACTTAGGTACTAAAAGGTATATTCTATTCTGTGAATGATGGGTTATCCACCAATGTTATTAACTTGAAAATTTGGGTATGCAATTTCTTCCTTAACTGGCCTACCATTCCCATACTGGTATGTAGCACCTTTAAAAGCTAAAGCAAAACAACTAGATAAATTATGCTAGTTTGCCTTTTACCAATTTACACGGTAATTAGTCTAGCTTCTAATTTAGTAACTCATATACATGTTTTTCAGTTGACCAAAAGTAATGTTTGTTACAAAAGGATTCATTCACCAAATGAGGGTAATGAAATCTTTATGGAAAATAAGATGTGCAATTCATTGCTATGAGTTACATTAGAATTTAGACAATTCAAATGTTCCTATTATATCTTTCTCATTCATGAAAAGGAATATGATTGAGTCTCATGCTTCTCCCATGAAAAAGAGACTTCGTTTGTCTTTTCGGTAAATTATTCTCGATCAAACATTTGTTTGAAAGCAGAATGGATCAATTTACTAATAAAAGACTAAACCACGTTTACGGTTAAATGTTGCATTAATACATTCAAAAGAATTACAAAATTCAATTTTAGTATTTTCGATAATTAACCTTTTCAAGAAAATTAAATACTCATGGTTCATAAACATATAACCATTTAATTTTCACTGAAAACTAGGATCCAAATTGACATAGTTTCATCACATCAGTTGATCTGCTAGTAATGAAATTATTCAAAATGGTACGAGTCGAACCTCAATTGCCAATTTTCAAATTGCAACTCCTAGATTTATGGGATTTACATATTGCCAACAACAGTTGCAATGTAAGCATGTTTTATCCACATCTTATGCCTTGAGTTCCCAGTTCTCACTACAAAACTCAATTAAGTTGTCCAACTTAAGAAACTGCAAAATCATCCATGCTCGTTCTCACGACACGTGGATATTTTACCCTTTGATTACGATCTAAATCACGTTCTCACGCAAATAAAAAGTAATCTCATGTGTTTCAGTTTCATTGGATGGCATATAACTTAAATTAAGGGTCATGCAAACCTTTTGATAAATCATATTAATAATCAATTATAGATCTGTCAATATGTATATGTCTAATTAAGATTTTCACCCATTTTCATCAATGTACAAGGTGAGCCACATGCATCGATTCATCGATTGTGTAAGTCAAAATTAAACATATACCACATAGCACATAATTGATTTAATAATAATAATGACTGAGGTCTTCCCCAATTATAGATCTTTTCCAAAATTAGTGTATATCACTTAACCAAGTAAAGCATATAATAAAATGATCCATGACAAAACATGCATGTATTATCATGGACATAAATTGCACTTAACAATTAATGCAATTAAACAAGAGTTACGCAATTTAATACACATAAAATTGCATGCAACCTAGGGTTTTCTAATCTAATTAAAAACAAAAGTTTGCAAAACCCTAATTACGGCACAAAAAAACGCCCCCCAAAAAGTTAGGGTTTAGGTTTTGCAAACCCTAGATCTACACATACAATTAATAACACAATACAATTTATTTGTTTTATGCGTTTCAGTAATTAATTACTTATTATACAAGGCTCGTGATGCCACTGTTGAGGCTAAGATACATGATATACAAATAATAACATGTAGACATCACAGAGTACACAGCGGAAGACTTATAATATAACAACAATTAATTAACTGAAATAAATGCGTAAACATACCTTTTCCAAATTGCAAGAACTTCTTCAATCAAGAACCCTAACTAGGGTTTATGTGGTTTAACGAATTGACCCTTGCCATTTTTCAATTCAAACCAATTTATGTAACAATAGTGTGTTACACCACGTTCTTGTACACACGTACTATTAGCGATTTGATGTGAATGTTAGTTCTTGATCACAATAGATTAACCAAACACCTTTGTTATGCTCAAGGTCACTCGCAAATCCCTTACATGGGGTTTTACTCGTCGACCTAAGAATAAGAGGGAAGAAAGAAGAATTTTGGCCTTCTATTGAAATCTAGTGTGCCAAAGGATGAATACATGGGGATGTATTTATAGCCTTATGGTAGATGTCAAGATTACTATGGTTTCCGATGTGGGATTCCATAGTTTCGGCCAAAAACAAGCCCAAAAGAGGGTTCCTAAAACCTTCTCTTGGCTTGTTTACTTTTCTTCATATCCCGTTGACATTTAACGACCGATAGTCACTTCCAATAAGTACTTATCGCTCGTTAAGTTGTTTATTGTGAATTTAATAATTAAACATAATATTTTATATTAATTATTTAACATCGAGTCTCATACGTAAAGTGTGCAATCCCGTGGTCTCGAGTTCAAATCCGGTCATACACATATTAAATATATCCATAAATCAACACTACGCCTAAGGGGGCCTTGCCCATAATCGGACACTTACACCTATTAATAGGTAGAGATAAGCTACCTCACATGGTTTTAGGTAATATGGCAGAAGCATGCGGCCCCATATTTATTGTCAAGCTAGGCGTTCACCAGGCTTTGGTAGTAAATGATGCTGAGATAGCTAAAGAGTGCTTCACCAAAAACGACATGGTCTTTGCTACTCGACCAAATTCGTTGGATGTAGAGCTCATGGGTTATAGCTATGCAATGTTTGGTTTAGGTCCATATGGGGATTACTGGCGAACAATGCGCAAAATGGTCATGATTGAGGTTCTCTCTCAAAGACGTGTTGAGATGCTAAGCTCTATTCGAGTCCCAGAAGTTAGAACATCCATGAAACATATCTGTGAGGCTTGGGTACGAAACAAAGAAAATACAGGCTCCAACAAACTACAGGTGGAGATAAAAAAAACTCTTTGTGATCTTCCAATTAAACATTATTATAACAAGAACGATTTCAGGAAAAAGGTTTTCTCCTGGTGACAAAGAAGGTGCTCTTGTTCTTGCGGCGGCAAGAAAATTCCTTGTGTTGTTCGAAACTTTTCTGGTGTCGGATTTCCTTCCCTATGTCAAGTGTTTGGATTTGGGAGGACATCAGAAAGAGATGAAGAAAACTGCGAAAGAGATAGATATATACACTACAAAAAAATGTGTATTTTGGTACGACAATCTCGTCCCAAAAATGCAAATAATGTCGACCCAAAGAAAAAAAGGCACGACATGTCGTGCCTTTTTGGTCGACCCTATTGTGTTGACCCAAAAATATTTGGCACGACATTTGCTTTATACTTTGGGACGACAGATGTTGTGGGGCCCAAGTAAAATTCAACCTGAAAATCAGCTTTGGCACGACATCTTTTTGCAAAAAGGCACGACAATGTCGTACATTTTTTTTTTAAATCTTTTTAAATTAACGGAAAAAACGTTAATTAAATTGCAAAAAGACACGACATTGTCGTGCCAAATTGTATACACACGTGGAAAAACAGGTGGCCACTTTGTGCAGAATGACACGACATGCTTTGTATATTAGGGACGACAATGTCGTCCCTAATTTTCCTGGGTGGGCAAAAAAAATTGCAGGAAACTGCAGATTTTCCAGATTTTTTCCGGATTTTTTTCCGGAAAAAATCTACCAAAACAAATGCAACCTGTAATCAATCACAATCCATAATACCAAATCGACAATATGATACAATACCAAATTACTAAACGGATCGAATAACATTCCACAATTCTACGATACCATTTAACAAATACGATACAAAGTAAACTACTCTTAAACTAACAAGTCTCAAACTAACATGTCTCAAACTAACAAGGCGCAAATTTCCTAAATAACATGTCTCAAACTAACAAGTCACTAGCGTATAAAGCTACCATGTCCAAAAGTTATAAAGTTAACATAAATCCACGATAACATTCGACAAATACAATACTATTCCATAATATTAATAAGTCTAAAATTCACAAACTAACTTCCCGCCTACTCCTCAAAGAACTCGCCGCCCGAATCGCCGCCTGACTCGTCACCCGACTCGTCACCCGACTCGTTGCCCGCCTCATTATTATCCCCACTATCATCATCATTATTATTCAAATCATTATTATCAACATGATCATTTTGGCCCAAATGAGGATTATTTTGTGAGTTGTACCGGTTAAGGTCTGGTGGCGGCATAGCATAGTTCGAACTAGTACCCGGGCACGTGATAGAGTTTGGAAAGGTGGGGCGATAACAACCGGCAAATGCATTATTGGGGTTGAAAGTGGAAGCTTGGAAACCATAAGGGCCGGGAGGGGGAAAGGGGTAGGAATGGGTACCGAGGGAAAGGGAGGTGAAAATGGATTACCTTGTAAGTTGTAGTGGGACAAAAAATTCTGAAGGTAAGATCCGTATGTCCCAACTGCGGCTTGGGCCGCGGCAGCGGCTTCCCTAGCCGCGGCAGACTCTTGCCTAGCCGCGGCAGCTTCTGCCTCAGCCTGACGAGCCCGTTCTTGAGCAGCCTTGGTTTCCCTCATCGCCTCTGCCATATGATCCCTAGTAACGTAATCTTCAGCAGCATGCCCACGTGTGAACCTGCGAGCGGTTGAGCCACCACCAGGTAACCTCCTGCCCCTGCCTGCCCAGTTCTGGCGGTTATCACTTGGAACTACACGCTACAATATTTCCATGCTGCTCATGTACGGGATGAGACCGGCTCTGACTTGCTCTTGAAGGGCCCTCATCTCATTCTGTGTAATTTCAAAAAAAAAAAAAAAAAAAAGTTAGGAAAAAAATAATAAATGAGAAGTAACTTAATATAATGACGCATGTTAAGAGATAAACTACTTACGTAAGCCGTCTCGTTCTCTCTCGTCTCAAATGTGCCATCTTTTTTTGAATGGCATCTCCTCCAAGTTTCAAGCAGGTCTTCATTTTGATTGTTATTGTTGACCCTCTATACATACAATATAAAATAAATTGATAACGAGGTAAATATAAACAATATAAAAACCTTTAAAAATCACAAAAATTATAACGAGTCTTACATGAATGTTGCGTCCTTGAACGAACAACTGTCAACCTTGGTAAGTTATAATCTTGTTTTTTGATCGATTTTCTGCATTTGTGGTCGATCTTGCCATCCGTTTCGGGTCTAACCACCAGTCAACCAACATCTCCCATTCCTCTTGGGTTCTGTTCCCCCAGGATTTCTTGGGTGGCGGATGTGCCCTTGCCGCCGCGGGCGTCTCGTGGATATCAAAGTATCTAGACTTGAGCCTGTGTTTGTATTTTCGGTATAGCGTCCTCTGCTGTAACCATAGCCCAAGTCCTACCCTTTCCCCCACCGTATAAATATTCTGTCCAACCTGGAATCTGTTCTCATTATTCAACCAAGGCGCCAGGTTGAAATAGGTCTGCAAAAAAGTATACGCATTTAAACAAATACACAATTTAAATATAACAAGCATATCTAAACGGTCAATAACAATAAGAATAGAAATAAAATAAACAATAAATATAACCTGTAGTGTCGGCATTATATGCGCCTTATAAGGATCAGGAATTTCTTCCCAATCGCAATCAAGGGGAAGTGGCCTCACTTGTTCCCCAATAAGACTACTTAACTGCATTGCATAAGTGCCTACCGCTGTGAAGGTGCCTTGATCATCGGTATCAAAGCCTATAGGCAAAGGCTGTCCGTTATTCTCCCTAAAAGCCTTCTTTAAGGCCCGATTTGCCGTCTCACCGGTGATCATTGAACCTACAAATATAAGTTATTAAGTTGTGAAAATACATGTAAAAAAAATTCAGTTTTATCAATAAAAATTATATAATAATAAAAAATAAAATAATAAAATAAAAAATCACAATTTGTTACCTGCGCAATAGCCCGACAAAGTAAATGAGGGCCGTCTTGGTGGATCACTGCCAGCATCCCCGCCGTGTGATCTAGGTTGTACACACGCCATCTGTAAAAGTACAAGTAAAAGAACACATAATTTCGTGGACCAATTAACACTAATATACACATTCATATAAATATACACATTCATATAAACATATAGTAACAATTTCATTCAAATTACAATTTAAAAACAATAATTGGCATAATCAAATTACAATTCAAAAACAATTAATTATCATAATCAGAATCATCACTAGATAAAACTTCTTCAACAACAATAGTGGGGTTCACTTCATCATCATCAGACACGTCAACATCATCATCATCAAAGACATGCAACGACGTTATCTTCATTAGTAACAAAATCAGCATCTTCTTCAGTAACAACATCTGGTGGGGCGTCCACTTCTGCTGATTCATCATTTACACTCAAATTCGCATACTCAAAACCAGTCAAACCAACAGACAATGCAACATCAGATGAACTGCTGCCATGTATAACATCCTGATAAGAATCTACCACATCCCCATGCCAGATCTTCCGATGATGAACATCTTCGACAACCTTCCAATGAGGTGGTCGTCTAGCAGGGTCTTCAAGGTAGAAGACTTGTGTTGCTTGTGTCGCAAGAATGTATTGTTGATTTCTAAAAGCATCCCGTTCAGTCAAAATATGATGTATGCCATGATCAATGTAAGAACGTCTGGAGCGTGGCGTAGGGTTAGTAGGGTTACGGGTGTCGAACCATATACATCAGAACAACACAACCTTACGGTTGCCCATATAAGTGAGCTCTAGAATTTCTTCTAGTTGACCACAATACATAGCTCCATCAGGCCCGGGTGTTGAAACTCCACTGCTTTGAGTGGTATGAAGTTTATCGCGCTCATGCACCAATGACTTCACACCGTTCACTATGCATGCGGGGTATGTACTTGCACTAGATGAAGGTCCACATGCCAAAGAGAGTAACTCGGGACTACAACTTGGGTCTTTTTCCACGCTCTTTTCACGAATCTACGAAAGAGATACAAACAGATTTAGATGAGCAATAACTCTGGACTACAAGGTAATATATCTAATGTGTTTACCTTGTGATTGAACCAGGGAGGAAAACTTGTTTCCACGGTATCGTTAGGAAATTCACTGCACAAAGGTAATGAATAAGTCACCGGAAACAAATAACTTAAGTGATGAGTGTGTAAATACTCATCATTTTTATACAAAATAAACTGCAAAATCATCTGAAAATACTCAGAAACACATCTAAATGATCAAAATATCACAAATCAGTGTTTTATGTGTTTCAAATGCAAAAATATCAAAATCAGATGAAAAACATATCAAATTTGCAAAAATTGCAGTTTCAGTCCCCCAAGTTTCATAAATTGTCAAAAATAGTCCCTGAGCCATAATTTCAAAAGTAAAGTCACCAAAGGTCCTTTTAAAATCAAAAGTTGTCAAATTTAGTCCTTTGGTGAAAAATATCAAAAGTTTGAGAAAATTACAAAAATAGTCCTTCAAGTTTCAAAATTGGCAGAAATGGCCCCTGGAAAATGGCAAATTGGCAAATTTGGTCCTTGTACTTATTGAGATTGTCAATTATGGTCCCTTGGAACAACTTTGCAAGATTGGCAGTTTAGGTCCCTCCATTTTCAGAAATTACATGAAAGGTCCTTGATATTTAAAACCTTTAAACCCATTATGACCCTTTCACACCTGTTGGACCCCCTGTCAATATACAATTTGAACCCCTTGGATTATTATATCTGTGGTCAAACCCTGGTCAATCTCCTCAAGCCCGCCAAAGTCTCACCCTCTCCACTTGTCCCTCTGCAACTCAGAACCTCCCATCCCCCTCCTCCACTTTCACTCAAACCTGTTCCCCACTCCACAACTACCTTCCAAGCCTCATTAAATGCCCCCCCCCCTACCCCTTCACTCAACCTCCAATGGGCAGAAAAGAATTTGGCGCCAAAAATAAATTTGAACGGCTGAGATTGATTCAAGCCATCCAATGGCTGGGAAATTGTTGGGAAATCATCAGAGGAGAGAGGAAATGAGATTGGGTTATAAAAGACAGCAATTGGAAGCAAGTCAAGGAGGCTAGTAGTTTTTATTTTATTTCTTATGTCGTTTTTCATGTTAAGTCTTTCAATTCAGTATTAAGCTTGTAATGCTTTGTTAAATTGTATCAATTTAAGTATTTAAAGGTATTGAAACTCATTCCAAGTAAAAAAATTCAGTTTATGTTTACATGTGATCTTACTTGTCCACTGTTGAAATTATCAAAGTCAAAATATCATTCAAAAGTTTTATCATGCTCATTTCTCAGTTTAAATAAGCTTAAATGAGCTTATGAAACCCTTGTACAAGCTCACATTTAAGTCTCCACTCATTTAGATTTTTGGTCAACTTAAGTCAATTGTTGGTGCAAATGGGTATGAAAGCTGATAATGGGTGTTTCAGTGGCTGGAATAGGGCTGCAATAGACTAGATTAGTGTAGGATTTGGGTTGTTTTAGCCTGCTCTCAGTTGGACCTCTTGTGAGTAATTTCTCATTTTTCAATTTTAGCTTTAATTTACATATTATGCTTGCATAGTTAATTGTGGTTACCAATGGGTAAAACTTGCTTAGATAGTAGTAATTAGGTCACATGAACTTAGTTTGATCAATGAGCTGTGCTTGATAGTGTTAGAATAATTTTTAACTTCAAAACAGTTGCTTCAAGGAGTGTTTGGATTTGCTGATAAACTTGTGCTCTAGACTTGTTCTGTGTTAGCATTTTGTTGGTTCAGGTGTGTTTACTCAAAATAAACTCAGTGGAATCATAAATTGGTGCCTGTTACTTGTAAAAGTCAAAATTTAGTTTAACTGTCTCCAACAGTTTACCTATTGGATTTTTGGAAATCCAAACTTGTGTTTTGTGTTTAAAAGTCTCAATCAAAGCTTAAATCATGTCCATTACACCTTATAATACTTAGATAAGTGATAAATTTGGATTGGAATCTCACCAAAGTCAAACTGGTAACTTGTTTCAAAAAGTCAAAATTGTAAAAATTTGGATTTGTGCAACACTTGCAGCAGTCACATAGGTTTTATTAAAGATCTTTAGGTTCTGATTTTTGGTCTCCAAGTAGTCTACTAGGTGGTCTCTTTAACCTAATATCTGTTTTTGGCTTAAGCTTCTTTGATAAGCTTGGGCATAAGCCCAAAGTGAGGGCCAGTTGCCCTGCTCCCCTGTCTCAGCATAAGCTGAGATTTTCTCAGTTTGTGCAGCAAGTGTACAGAGCTCATAAGAGCTCACCATGGCCTCATTTTTGGTTTAAGTGATCTCACCCAGGTCCTCTCCAAGTTCCAAATAAAAGTTTTCAGTTTGAGCTTATTGATAAGCTTGTGCATGTGATTACAGTTGGTACCCAAAGCTATTTAAGTTTATAAAATCAAAAACATCAAATCTGATCTAGATTGTGATTCTGTTGGTCTAGCTTGTTGATACTTATTGCATTTTGGTCATTTTAGCTTATCATAGCTTTGGTAAACAGTTGGTAGCATAAATTGTCCATTTGGCTTATTTGGGTTGCTTAATAATAAGCACTTGTTAAGCAGTTCTTAATTCCTCCACATAGCACCTGGTTTTTATATTTTTCCTTTATTCCTTATAATATTTTAGACTTTTCCTGAAATTTTCAGATTTTTCTAAGTAGTTTTGCTATTTTTCTCAATTTAAATTAGTTTTTAATCATTTTTAAATAGCTTTTAATACAAAAAATTGAGAAAAGCTTCAAAAAAATAATTTTTCAATTCTGTTAAGTTTAGATAAATATAAGAAGTGAAAAAAGTAATTTTCCATATTTTTCCTAGTTTATTTTGTCATTTTTAGCAATTTATTTAGTTTTTAATAGTTTAAAATCCATAGAAAATAGAAAAATAGTCACAAAAATACAAAAATAGTTTTAAAAAGTTTCTTTTGATATTTTAGATTTTTCTAAGTCTAAATTTTATTTTTCTAGCTTTGTTTCATAATTTCTTGTAATTTAGGTAATTAATTAATAGTTAAAAATAGTTTTTAATTAGATAATTAGTCTTAAAAATAATTTTCTTTTCCCATAAATTTTCTTTTATCATTAGGATTGTAAAAATGTATTTTTCATATTTTTAGGGTTAATATTGAATAAGTTTCACGTTTTATTTTGTACGTTAACGTAGTTTTTAATTTAAACGTACGTTTTAGGTTTTTAAACGTTCATCACTTTAAATATAGTGATAGCGTTTATTTAATAGATTTTATTTTTTTAACTTTCTTTAATTTGCATTTAAGCCGTTTTTATCTGTTGGCTTTTTCCAGTAGTTATAATAATCATTCCCATATCCTTTTCCCGTTCAGATTCCTCGATCACTATTCGTGAGATAATCCATTGCACAACTCGCTGGGACATAACGACCCGGGGAAACATTGTACTCCTCAGATCTTCATTGATTTCGTGCTTGAGCTGTTTTAAGTTTTCTTACGCTTGCGTGAGAGAACTTGACGGTTTTGCGCGCATCAAAATTTTGGCGCCGCTGCCGGGGAGCTGTGCTGATTTATCTCCCGTTTTAGCAGATTAGTTGTTTGAATCCTCGCTCATTTGTTTATATCATCCATCTTTGTATATATATATCCATATTTTCTTCTAAAAAATCCAAAAACCCAAAAACAGCCAAAAACGTATAAAACACAAAAATATTTTTTCTTTTGTTTCTATATATGTATCAAATAATAAAAATACAAAAAGATTCGTCGTTTTCTTTAATAATAACAACTTAAAAGATTACCACCGCAAACCAAGGCAGTGCACTACCTAACTGGGGGTGCGACCATAATAAGTTCCCGAACTAAAGATATAAAACTTGCCTTTGTGTCCTTGTGATTGGTGTACCTTTTTCAAAGAAGCCATTCATCTTGGATTATTGGTTAAGTTCACTGTTGTTTTGCCTCGATTTTGTGTTAATTGATTTTGTTGTGATATCGACGTTTCAGAACCAGAAAACCCATAAAGATTCTTCTCACCCCATTTTTATAAAACGTCTTCATAATTCTCATTCTCATCTGAAATATCTTCATAATTCCATTTCTCTTCTTAACTCTGAGATCCCTTAGAGTTATCTCTAGTGCATGCGCACTCGTTCTTCTAGATCATTGAGTCCTTTGCGTGATCTAGCAGAAATTCCAAGAAGACGTTCTCGTAGGCGTGCTGCCCAAATAGTCGAACCCGAGATTCGTACTATTTCTAACAACACCATGGCAGACGAACGTACTATGGCGGAAATGCTCCAGGCACCCACCGAGGGTTATGGAGATGCCATCGTCTTACCGGTAATCAATTCTGATCACTTCGAATTGAAGACACATTTAATCCAACTTGTGTCTACGAATCAATTCCGCGGGTCTGATCGAGAAGACCCGTATGCACACATCCGTTGGTTCAACCATTTGACATCAACTCTCAATTACAAAGATGTGCCACAACAGGTGATCAAATTGATGCTATTTCCGTTCTCACTTGCGGGGGCAGCCAGGATTTGGCTGGAAAAAGAACCCCCTCGATCCATCGAAACTTGGGAGGATCTTGTCCAAAAGTTTGTCAATTATTTCTTCCCTCCATCAAAGACGACTAATCTTAAAAATGAAATTTCTGGATTTCGTCAAAATTTCGATGAAAATTTTGGAGAGGCATGGGAGAGATTCAAAGATCTCCTCAGGAAATGCCCCCATCATGAATTCACGGAGCTTCAACAAGTTAATATCTTTTACAATGGGTTGAACGGTAATGATCAAGATTCTTTGAACGCATCCGCGGGTGGCAATATCTTGAATCGTAAACCTAAAGATGTGCTTGAAATTTGCGAGAGTAAATCAAAAGTTCCTTTTTCTCGCAACAAAGTCAATGTTCCGAACACTCCTGCTTCTTCATCCGGTAACTCTTCTGAGTTAGCAGCTCCGATAGCTGCTCTAACGGACATCATCCATTGTATGATAAAAGAGGTAAAGGAAATCAAAAGCGAAATTCATAAGCCCGAACCAGTCAAAGCCGTAAACAAGGTGTGTGAAACTTGTAGTGGTCCACACGCGTATTATGATTGTCAAGCAACCGATGCTTCCTTTTACCAAGCTCCCGTAGCTTCGGTAAACCACAATCAATACCGACCACAAGTTGATCCTCACTACCGTGCACCTAGCGGTATGACACCACCTGGTTTTCCTCCTGTGCAAAACCATGGCAATCAAAACCATGGCAATCAAAATCGCTTTGTTCCGAATCAAGGGCAAAATTTCAATAACCCTCCAAATTTCAATCAAAACCGGAACAATTTCAACCAACCTCAGCCATATCAAGCTCCTAATCATCAAAGTTATCAACCACCTCCTCAAGCTCCCATGCCAAATGACTTCATGAAAATGACTGAGGCAAACATGCGTTCAATGCAAACTCAGATCAATAACATGAGAGGTGAGCTAAAAAGGGAAATTGATACCACATTGTCTCGGCAGACAAATGAGTTAAAGAATATGATGAGCAGTTTCATGAACATGAATATGAACAAAGCCTCGCCATCTTCTGGAGGACTCCCAAGCAATACAGTTACCAATCCAAATGCCGAGTTGAAAGCCGTCACCACTCGTAGTGGTAAGACGCACAATGGACCTACGACTCCAATGCCCCCTCCTCCTGTGGCATTTAGTCAAGTTACCAAGGAGACAACGGACAAGGTGCATTATTCAAGCCCACGAAGTACCGCACACGTCCCACCTTCGGTAGTCCAAGCTTTAAGTCCGGAACCCGATGTTCCGAGGAAAAATCCTGAGCCAGAAAACACTTCCATCCCGGCTCAAAAGACTAGTCAGCTTCCTTACCCATCAAGAATGAATGATGAGAAGCTCAAAGACAAAAACAAAGAGAAAATGGAAAAATTCTTCCAAATCTTCAATGAGCTTCACTTTGATATAAGCTTCGTTGATGCTCTCGTTCTAATGCCTAAATTTGCATCCACGCTTAAAGGCTTACTCACCAACAAAGATAAGCTATCAGAGATGGCTAAAACTCCTCTCAATGAGCAATGCTCAGCAGCCATTCTTAATAAGCTTCCCGAAAAGCTTGAAGACCCTGGCCGGTTCTTAATCCCGTGTGATTTCTTGGGGATGTTTCAATGCTCCGCCTTGGCCGATCTTGGCGCTAGCATTAACCTCATGCCTCTCTCAGTATGGAAGAAACTGTCTCTTCCTGAACTTTCATCCACTCATATGACACTCGAGCTAGCGGATCGTACCGTAACTAGTCCACTTGGGATAGCCGAGGATGTCGTGATGAAAGTTGGAAAATTTCACTTTCATGCTGACTTTGTTGTAGTAGACTTCGATGCAGATCCTAGAGTTCCCCTCATCTTAGGGAGAGCTTTCTTGAGGACGAGTCGTGCTCTAATTGATGTGTTTGCGGAAGAGTTGACCATACGGGTTGACAACGAAGAGCTCACGTTAAATATCAACCAGAACTCTAAACCTTTGTACAAACAGAGTGTTGCCACAATTGATCAAAAATCTGAAAGAATCAATGCAACGCTCTCAAATTTCACGGTTAAGAGTGTTCACCAAAAACGTGCTGAGCTCAAAGCTTTGAAAATTACCCCTGGTTCAAGCAAATGGTTTGAAAGCTGTACCAGGGAAGTCAAGAGTGTTCTTGATGATGATGACGATGATCTAGATTCGGAGACTTCATCGGAAGTGGTGGAAACTGCTAGCTCTAAGAGCACACCACTTGTCCCACCTCCGGCATCAGTTTGTCGCATCGAGTTTGTTAACTCTGTGGATGAAACTAATCTCTCTTCAGTTTCATCTGAGTTGGATGATGATGTTTGTGATCCAATGGGAGACATTCTTCCCATTGATGAATTGCTCAAAAATGATCCATCATCTTCTAGTCCTATTCCCGACTCTTCCATCCCTTCCCTCACTCCTGATGAGGAAGAGGACAACTTTTGGAATGAAGTCGATGCATTTCTAAGTGATGAATCAATTCCAACGGGAATTGATAACACTTACCTTGATCCGGAGGGAGACATTCTTTTTCTGGAAAGTCTGTTGATTGAAGAACCATATCCCACCCTCCCTCCCGGACATCTTCTTGACAATCACCATCTAAGCTTCAAGTTTAAGCTTAAAGGTGTCAAAACTGGTGATTTGCTTCTCTCTGCTGAGGAATGGACATGCATTCTCATGTACGTCTTTATTCCATTCTTCACAGATGGTGTGGTTGCTCTTTCCCTTTTCTCTTTCGGGAATGAGGACACCATCTTTGACCCCGGTATCATCCTTTATAGTTTCTACCATTAACAGATACCGCGGTTATATCTCGTCGGTGTGGAACTTTCTGATGTTCATATGTTCATTAACATTGTGAACGAAAGTCCGATCGAGATTGGTTTTCCACGTTACTTTCCCCATGAACAAATGAATTCGGGGTCGAGTCAAGCTAGCGACTCGGTAATCAAAAATTGTAGCATGCCATATGGGTTTTCACCCATATTTCTGTCTTCTCACCTCTTTCTACCACCCTAGTGTGGGGGGGGTAATGCCCCACATGTTAAAAAAAAAAAAAAAAAAAAAAAAAAAAAAAAAAAATCTTCTTTCTAAATAATGGCCGTAGTATTTCCCTTTTACGTTCTTTGTTTCGGCATAACCGCCGGTACTTTGAATATTGAGGGCAATATTCATTTCTAAGTGTGGGGGGGAATTCTCACGAATTTCATATATTATCTACTCAATTCCCCCGTTTTTGGCCAAAATTTTTTTGGAGTAAGTGTTTTACACTTTCTCATTTGGTTATCAGTCCGCCATGTCTGTAAGACTAAAGGATTGGCTAATCCAGGAGCAAACGGCTCTTGGTAAAGATTTCTCAAATCCGTTTATATGGCTTGCAATTTGCCCAAAATTGTATGGTTCTCAGCTCACCATATCCTAAAAAGTGAAGAGTTGGCTAGCCCGCAAGATTATGGCTTGTGGTAAAGGCAGTGGAAAATCCATAATTGGTAATCAGCTCACCAAAGATAATATTGATAATTTATCTAAGAGTTGGCTAGTCCAGAAGGGTACGGCTTCTGGTAAAGACAAAATCAAATCCGTTGAAAGCTGGTGGTTTGCTCAAAATCACATGGTTATCGGTGTACCATGGTTCTTACTTGAACTGAAACATTTGGCTACTCCAGAAGTAATGGATTTTGGTAAAGAGATTAAAATCCATTATGTTTTCTCAAATCATTGCTAGGGACTAGCAATATCTTAGTGTGGGGGATTGATGAGTGTGTAAATACTCATCATTTTTATACAAAATAAACTGCAAAATCATCTGAAAATACTCAGAAACACATCTAAATGATCAAAATATCACAAATCAGTGTTTTATGTGTTTCAAATGCAAAAATATCAAAATCAGATGAAAAACATATCAAATTTGCAAAAATTGCAGTTTCAGTCCCCCAAGTTTCATAAATTGTCAAAAATAGTCCCTGAGCCATAATTTCAAAAGTAAAGTCACCAAAGGTCCTTTTAAAATCAAAAGTTGTCAAATTTAGTCCTTTGGTGAAAAATATCAAAAGTTTGAGAAAATTACAAAAATAGTCCTTCAAGTTTCAAAATTGGCAGAAATGGCCCCTGGAAAATGGCAAATTGGCAAATTTGGTCCTTGTACTTATTGAGATTGTCAATTATGGTCCCTTGGAACAACTTTGCAAGATTGGCAGTTTAGGTCCCTCCATTTTCAGAAATTACATGAAAGGTCCTTGATATTTAAAACCTTTAAACCCATTATGACCCTTTCACACCTGTTGGACCCCCTGTCAATATACAATTTGAACCCCTTGGATTATTATATCTGTGGTCAAACCCTGGTCAATCTCCTCAAGCCCGCCAAAGTCTCACCCTCTCCACTTGTCCCTCTGCAACTCAGAACCTCCCATCCCCCTCCTCCATTTTCACTCAAACCTGTTCCCCACTCCACAACTACCTTCCAAGCCTCATTAAATGCCCCCCCTACCCCTTCACTCAACCTCCAATGGGCAGAAAAGAATTTGGCGCCAAAAATAAATTTGAACGGCTGAGATTGATTCAAGCCATCCAATGGCTGGGAAATTGTTGGGAAATCATCAGAGGAGAGAGGAAATGAGATTGGGTTATAAAAGACAGCAATTGGAAGCAAGTCAAGGAGGCTAGTAGTTTTTATTTTATTTCTTATGTCGTTTTTCATGTTAAGTCTTTCAATTCAGTATTAAGCTTGTAATGCTTTGTTAAATTGTATCAATTTAAGTATTTAAAGGTATTGAAACTCATTCCAAGTAAAAAAATTCAGTTTATGTTTACATGTGATCTTACTTGTCCACTGTTGAAATTATCAAAGTCAAAATATCATTCAAAAGTTTTATCATGCTCATTTCTCAGTTTAAATAAGCTTAAATGAGCTTATGAAACCCTTGTACAAGCTCACATTTAAGTCTCCACTCATTTAGATTTTTGGTCAACTTAAGTCAACTGTTGGTGCAAATGGGTATGAAAGCTGATAATGGGTGTTGCAGTGGCTGGAATAGGGCTGCAATAGACTAGATTAGTGTAGGATTTGGGTTGTTTTAGCCTGCTCTCAGTTGGACCTCTTGTGAGTAATTTCTCATTTTTCAATTTTAGCTTTAATTTACATATTATGCTTGCATAGTTAATTGTGGTTACCAATGGGTAAAACTTGCTTAGATAGTAGTAATTAGGTCACATGAACTTAGTTTGATCAATGAGTTGTGCTTGATAGTGTTAGAATAATTTTTAACTTCAAAACAGTTGCTTCAAGGAGTGTTTGGATTTGCTGATAAACTTGTGCTCTAGACTTGTTCTGTGTTAGCATTTTGTTGGTTCAGGTGTGTTTACTCAAAATAAACTCAGTGGAATCATAAATTGGTGCCTGTTACTTGTAAAAGTCAAAATTTAGTTTAACTGTCTCCAACAGTTTACCTATTGGATTTTTGGAAATCCAAACTTGTGTTTTGTGTTTAAAAGTCTCAATCAAAGCTTAAATCATGTCCATTACACCTTATAATACTTAGATCAGTGATAAATTTGGATTGGAATCTCACCAAAGTCAAACTGGTAACTTGTTTCAAAAAGTCAAAATTGTAAAAATTTGGATTTGTGCAACACTTGCAGCAGTCACATAGGTTTTATTAAAGATCTTTAGGTTCTGATTTTTGGTCTCCAAGTAGTCTACTAGGTGGTCTCTTTAACCTAATATCTGTTTTTGGCTTAAGCTTCTTTGATAAGCTTGGGCATAAGCCCAAAGTGAGGGCCAGTTGCCCTGCTCCCCTGTCTCAGCATAAGCTGAGATTTTCTCAGTTTGTGCAGCAAGTGTACAGAGCTCATAAGAGCTCACCATGGCCTCATTTTTGGTTTAAGTGATCTCACCCAGGTCCTCTCCAAGTTCCAAATAAAAGTTTTCAGTTTGAGCTTATTGATAAGCTTGTGCATGTGATTACAGTTGGTACCCAAAGCTATTTAAGTTTATAAAATCAAAAACATCAAATCTGATCTAGATTGTGATTCTGTTGGTCTAGCTTGTTGATACTTATTGCATTTTGGTCATTTTAGCTTATCATAGCTTTGGTAAACAGTTGGTAGCATAAATTGTCCATTTGGCTTATTTGGGTTGCTTAATAATAAGCACTTGTTAAGCAGTTCTTAATTCCTCCACATAGCACCTGGTTTTTATATTTTTCCTTTATTCCTTATAATATTTTAGACTTTTCCTGAAATTTTCAGATTTTTCTAAGTAGTTTTGCTATTTTTCTCAATTTAAATTAGTTTTTAATCATTTTTAAATAGCTTTTAATACAAAAAATTGAGAAAAGCTTCAAAAAAATAATTTTTCAATTCTGTTAAGTTTAGATAAATATAAGAAGTGAAAAAAGTAATTTTCCATATTTTTCCTAGTTTATTTTGTCATTTTTAGCAATTTATTTAGTTTTTAATAGTTTAAAATCCATAGAAAATAGAAAAATAGTCACAAAAATACAAAAATAGTTTTAAAAAGTTTCTTTTGATATTTTAGATTTTTCTAAGTCTAAATTTTATTTTTCTAGCTTTGTTTCATAATTTCTTGTAATTTAGGTAATTAATTAATAGTTAAAAATAGTTTTTAATTAGATAATTAGTCTTAAAAATAATTTTCTTTTCCCATAAATTTTCTTTTATCATTAGGATTGTAAAAATGTATTTTTCATATTTTTAGGGTTAATATTGAATAAGTTTCACGTTTTATTTTGTACGTTAACGTAGTTTTTAATTTAAACGTACGTTTTAGGTTTTTAAACGTTCATCACTTTAAATATAGTGATAGCGTTTATTTAATAGATTTTATTTTTTTAACTTTCTTTAATTTGCATTTAAGCCGTTTTTATCTGTTGGCTTTTTCCAGTAGTTATAATAATCATTCCCATATCCTTTTCCCGTTCAGATTCCTCGATCACTATTCGTGAGATAATCCATTGCACAACTCGCTGGGACATAACGACCCGGGGAAACATTGTACTCCTCAGATCTTCATTGATTTCGTGCTTGAGCTGTTTTAAGTTTTCTTACGCTTGCGTGAGAGAACTTGACGGTTTTGCGCGCATCATTAAGAAAAAAAAGGGTTCTTCAAAATATAAAAAAGAAGAAACATACTCTTTGTACGCCAGGATGTCTGCTTCTATTTCAGGACTGTTGTTAAGTATAAACCATACAACTGCCTGCATAACATCTGTATTCAACCGAGTCGGGCATTCTCTACCCACCGGTTTGCCTACGAACTGGAACACCTGGAATTTATTTTGTTGTTCTGGCAAACCGTCATCATTTCTGTCAAGACGATTAAATCTTGTCTCGACATCCTTAAGATAACGCGAACAGAAAGTTAATGCTTCTTCTGCAACATAACCCTCTGCTATAGAACCTTCAGGCTTGGCTTTATTTCGGACATAATTTTTTAGTTTTTTCATGTATCTTTCAAATGGATACATCCACCTGTAGTAAACAGGGCCACCTCGAATAGCCTCTTCAGGTAAATGTATAACCGAATGAATCATTATGTCAAAAAAAGCAGGAGGAAATATTTGCTCTAAATTAATCATAACCTCGATCATTTGCTTTTTAGCTTTCACCATGTCCTGCTGCATCAAATTTCGAGCACAAATCTGCTTAAAGAATAAGCAGAGCTCGATTAATGGGGTTGAAATGTCTTTAGGTAAGTATCGCTGAACTCCATAAGGAAGTAATCGTTGCATCATTATATGACAGTCATGAGATTTTAGGCCCGTTATGTTGTTATCATCAGCGGTCACTTTTTTCTTGAAGTTCGATCCAGACCCATCAGGTAGTCTAACTCCTTTGATGAATTTACAAAAAAAGTTTTTTGTTTTCTGGTGTGAAAGAGTACGTCAGATGAGGCTTATCGAACTTCCCATTTCCTTTATCAACGAGCCACAACTCCTTTCGAACTCCCAAAGTTTTCAAGTCTTGCCTTGCCTTTAGCGTGTCTTTGGATTTGTCGTTCATTAACAAGGTATTCAGCACACTCTCAAGCACGTTCTTTTCGATGTGCATGACATCGAGATTGTGTTTTAGTAGAAGAACGGGCCAATACTCCAGTTCATAGAAGATAGAACGCTTACTCCAATTCAATTCGATTTGTCGATTTGGTTTAGGGTTATTTTTTAAAGTATTTGGATGCTTCCCTGAGACACGTTTAAAGACTTTACTAATTTGAATCATGATTTCCTCAAATAGTAAAACAGTTATACGCATCCATATCCTAAATGAGACAAAACATTCAAAAAGCAGTCCCAAACAGGGGACTTTCCGAAATTAATTTCTAATAAATTAATTTCGGACGGGTTTTCTATAGGATGATTAACTTCGGACGGGGAATTTCCAAAATTAATCACTAAAATCCTTAAAACAGTAACACAAGTTTAACATATCACATTACATTTTTTCCGATATCACATATCATTTTCATTATCGACAAAGTAATAAAAGTATATACATTATCGACAAAGTAATAAAAGTATATATATATATATATATATATATATATATACCTATTTCGCGGCTGAAATACACGAAGTGAAGAAAAGAGAAAGAGAAAAAGAGGTGGTATCGGCTGTCCCGGCTGTCCACGGTCCCGGCTGTCCCAAACACTACACATAAAACCATAGTTAAACAAACTATTGTCGTCCCAAAACACATTGTCGTACCAAATTAATTAATAAAAACTTAAGGCACGACATTGTCGTACCAAAACACATTAACAAAATTAAAAAAAAATCACTAACCAACACAAAAGGTGGTGGTGGTGGAGCTGCAGCTGCTGCGGTTGTTGGTGGTGGTTCACGGCGGTGGTTCACGGTGGTGGTGAGCTGTTGCGGTGGACCATCTAACCAACACAAACACAACATAAAACCATTGTAAACAAACCATAATTAAAGAAATTAAATTAACAAACCAAATTTTATCAAAAAAAATACCTTTAAATGTTACAAAATAACAAAAATTATACAAATTGTGCACAGTGGTGCGTGTGTAATTGATGGTTATGAGTGATAGTAGTGTTTTGAAGAAAATTGCGTTTTTTTGTGATTTTTCCCGATTTTTTTTCTTTTTTTACGAGGGAGTGACAGCAGTTTTTGGTGGGTTTTTTTGTGTAAGTGGTGAAGACAGAGAAGAAAGAGATCTGGTCAATTATTGTGGTTATTTTGGGACGACCAAATAGGGACGACAATGTCGTCCCTTTTTGTTTTTTTTCCCGAATTATTTGGCGGGTTATTTAACTTTTCGTCAAAATTTTTGGGTAAAAAAAAGGGTACGACATTGTCGTCCCTTTTTGTCTTTTTTTTCCTTTATTTTATATACAATATAATGTGTTTAAATTATTTAATTAATACTAAATAAATTAAATTTGTTATAAACTTTTTAAATAATTTAAAAATTAATTAATTAGTTATATAAAGTTTAAATTAGTTATAAAATTGATTGAAAATGATTTAAAATTAATTATAAATTTTTTATATAAATTAAAACGGATGAAATGTTAAACGAACGAGTCAAGATAATGTTTGGATTCTTAAAATTTCTGCTACTTCTGAGGTTGTTTGGATTCTTAAAATTAATTATAAATTTTTTATATAAATTAAAACGGATGAAATGTTAAACGAACGAGTCAAGATAACGTCGTTATACATGACATGTTAAAACGGATGAATCGAGATAGTATCGTGATACATGATATGTAACACTAACGAGTCTAGGTGATATCGTTATACTAACAAGTCAAGGTGATATTGGGTAGTCTATAACTCTTTATCTCATCAAAACATCCAACCAAAACTTCCCTCCAAAAATAATGGCGCCAAAACTTCCCTCCAAAAATACTGGCGCCAAAATTTCCCACCAAAATCTACCAGATCTGCTCTATATATCACATAAAGAAAACTTGAGATCTTATCCCACCAAAAGCCACCAGATCTTATCCTCAAAACCACTCAACCTCACAACCTCTTATCTTCGCAAAAATTTCAAAACCTGAGATGGAGCCATTTAATCCCTTTATGTGTTCTTGTGGAGCAGGAAATATAAAATTAAGAACATCGCATAGAGAATATTCATCTGGACAACAATATTATTCATGTCCTCTGTCAAAGGTGAACAATCATACATTTCTTATTTATGTAAATATACAAATAATTGGGTTGTAATCTCTTAGAATTTTCTTATTATGTAACAGCCCAGAAAAGATAATGGGTGCGGATATTTTATGTGGAAGGATGCATTTGACGAGTACTTAAGAACAATCTCTGCACCAACAGAGTGCTCGAGCTGCCATGAAAAAGATCTTAGGATAAGCTTGCTGGAAACACAAAAACATGTGCTAGAGACAAGAGTAAGGTTGCTGGAGGCCAAACTTGAAATGTCAAGGATTCCTGACGACCACGCATGTCAGTCGGATGCATTACTTCGTGAGCTGTTAGGTGACATGGATAATCTTCGTATGTAGTAGTAGTAGTTGTTCTTGTATTTGTAGTTGCTGTTGTACGTAGTTGTTGTGGTTGTTCTTTTAGTTGTTGTTGTTGATGTAGTTGTTGTTCTGGTAGTTGTTGTTGTTGATGTTGTTGTTGTTGTTGTTGTTGTTGTAGTTGTTGTTCTGGTAGTTGTTGTTGTTGTTGATGTTGTTGTCGTTGTTCTTGTAATATGTATCCGTCAAGTATTTTTATAAATCAAAGCACATGCTGGATTTGTAAAGCTGGTCATGTTCTAAGTTAACCTATCACTTATTACTATGTACCTTTCAATTTGACCATGTTCTAAGTTAACAAGTTTATGGTTTCCAAACACCCCTTTTCCAATACGAAACAGATCAAACGAAACAACTCGGCAAGCAAACGAAACAACTCAAACGATATGATACACAACACGACATAGACCATATGCTACACACGACATACGTAACAACTCAAACGAAACAACTTGACAACAAAACGAAACAGATCAAACGAAACACCCGGCCATTCAATTATTTTCCCTGCTACTTCCCGCTCTGCTAGAACCTGCACCATCTTTTCCCTTCCTTTGCTTGACGAACTGTTCAAACAATGCTTCAAGATTTGTTACCCTATTTCCCGCATCATCAAATGTGTAATCGAACGGGCTTTTTCCAGCTTCATCTTTTTCCTTCCTTTGCTTGACGAACTGCTCCCACATTGCTTCAGCTTCCAGCGTGTTTTCTCCTCCAACACCATTAGCTTCACAATCCAAATACACCCTGTAGAATCGCTCTTTCCTTAACCATTCCAGAATGCGGTCTCTCATCAACGGGTCTATGTTCTTATAAGAACCATATTCATCATAAATTTCTGACCCATACGTATCAATAACTCGAGTAAAGAGATATATCGACGACAAAACCAGTGACCACTCTTTTTCCGGCGTGTAATCAGCCATTATATTGTTACGTGTGTTTTGTGGGAATTGACGATTGGGTTATTTATGTTTTGTCGGGATATATAAGGAAAACTTTGCGGGAAAAATAAAGGCGGGAAAAATAAAGGCGGGAAACTATTGGCGGTAAATATTTTTTTTAATTCTATAAATGTATTTAATTTTAAATTAAAGTATTTAATTATAAATATAAACTATTTAATTTTGATTTTATTTTATATTAAATAAAATTATTTAAATTAAATAAAAATAATTTTTTAAAATTAAATAATTTAATTAAAAACTGGTTTATAAAGTAAAAAAATATATATATAGATTTACAGTTTGGGACGACAATGTCGTCCCAAAGTGTTTGGCGGGTCCAAAAATACTGGCGGGATGTATTTAATTTTCGTGAAAAGTTATTTATAAAGATTTTAAATACTAAAAAATAAATAGTTACAAAATGGGACGACATTGTCGTCCCAAATTGTGTGGGCCAAAAACTCTTTACTGGTTGCTCTTTTTGTTGAAAATGTGTGGGACCCATCTTCAATTTGGGACGACAATGTCGACCCAAATATTTTGGTCGTCCCCAAACGTTCAATTTGGTGTAGTGATAATATCTTCGAGGATGGTTAGAGGAGCACCGGAAACAAAGAGAGTCTGGAAAACATCAATGTGAAGGCGAGAATGACTTCATGAATGTATTCATTTCCATCCTTGAAGGTGCTTCTAGAGAAGAGTTTACGGGGTTTGACCACAATACAATGATCAAGGCAACAAGTCTTGTAAGCTAACTATTCTCCTTTATATATTTACTAGCTTCATAGCCCGCCCGGATGGGCGGGCTAGCTTCTTAAGATTACTTGACGAAATTTAACTGGACGTAAATAAATATTGAATGACGACAAACATCTTAGACACCAAAATTGGAATAAAAAAAAGACAGTGTTCATGTATTATATATTTATATGTTAAAAGAAGAATGAAAAGTATGAGAAGATGTAAAATTACATGGTGCTTATTTTTAGACGAAATAGAACATCTTTGTACACGGATAAGGATTCTCACATGTTCATTTGAACATGAGAGGTAATGTTGTGCTTCTTGTGATTGTACACTTGAGATAAAATAAAATAAATGTTTTGCATTAATAGCAATGTACAATTACCATAAGCACAACATTATCTCTCATGTTCAATGAACATGAGAGGATCCTCATCCTTTGTACACGAAGTTTGTTGTATACTTTTTGTATTCGCCGTCTTTTTCAAAACAAAGAACCTTCAAACATACAAAATATAAGTAACTAAGTTTTTAGTGTAATAAATAATGAATAACGTAAAATATCTTAAACACAAAAATTAAAAATTAATAATGAAGAAGTTAGTTTTATACAAAGGCTAATGCGAATTCAAATAAGAAATAAGACTTCTTTGTAAACGAAGTTTTTGGTGGAGTTTTTTGCTCTTGACTCTTGACACAACCACATATAGTTGAAAAAATATATATATTGAAAATAGGTTATAAACATACCGAATTATTTATTGAATGCATTAAGAACGAAAGAAATAAACGTTTAATGAAAAATGATGCAACAAAAGTTACAAAGTGGTAGGTAAACACAAATACAAAATGAAGCTTCTTTGTATACCACGTTTGTTGTTGATTTTGGTTATAAAGCTTCAATAAGTAGCATGGTTTTACATTAAGTTACTTATGTGATAAACCACCGCGAAGAAAAAGAAAGCTTCACTAACACCCCCTTGTTAAGACAAAACCCCAAAAATTAGAAAGCACACATGTGCCGACCCTAAAAGACTAAGATAAGTATGGAGTGTGGCATGTGGCCTAACTTAGGGGAAAGAAAGCAAATATTGCAAGGTAAGATAGTTGACAAATATTATTATAGAGTATATACATCAAGTTATCACAAGCCTACAAAAACATGATAAGAGCACATTACTTGACTTCAGAATTAAGTGTTGTAAGCAAAAAAAAAGTGCAGCAACAACAAAAAAGTGCACTACACTGGACCAAAAAATTAACAAAAACATGATAATAGCTAATTACTTGACTTCAACATTAAGTGTTGTAAGCAAAAAACAAAATGCAGCAATAAAAAAAAAGTGCGCTACGCTAGGCCAAAAAATTAAGCAGCAAGCTTTAAAAGAATGGTGGTAAGCTCTACAAGAAGACCCATAATTTTTAGTCCATTTGATGCATCGGTAGGCGCAAACATGGACATTTTCTTTATGTGAGCTAACTAAGAATTTTTACTAATGGACTACGCATAACTTAGATAACACAATGGGGGAAGAGAATACTCATTCCTAATGTATTGTAGAGTGATATGTGCAAGAGAATAAACGGTTAAAGTATACACATATATTACAGACATTTTACAGATCCCTACCAAAAGTTATGGTTTTGGTGTCACTTTTATGCGATTAGATTTACAGGACATGCATAACTTAGAAAACACACTTATCCTATTATTGCTTACAAAAGATTAACTGTTCTTGGTGGAACCTAATCTTCATATTTAGCCTTTTTTGTGCTTTCACTGTCATTGACTTTTGCTCATGTGATGCTCCCGGATGCCTGCGTGACTGGTGGAAGGACTGAAGTGTCTGTTGGGGGCACTGGTTCAGGATTTGGTGTTGGCAATGCCAGCGGGTGTGGTCGAGGACTGTATCCAAAATGAAGTCAGGTATTCTACTTATTTTTGTTGTGTCAAAGTGAAACTTGAAGATATGCTTTCTTCCTTTGAGTTCTTTCAATGAGTCTGGAAGTTGATAAAGGTCCTTGTTTTCAAGTGTGGATAGTAACTCACTGGAGTCTGTTGTTCTTGTATTTGCCTGTGGACTAAAACAGGTCAAGGAGATGGTGCTGTTGTCAACCTGGATAAACGTTTTGAAACAATAACTGCAGTTATTGCAGCAAAGTATGGTTGTTAATGAATAAGTTATAGATAATTGTTAGGTAGTAAGTTCTAAAGTGGTATGCGATTTTAGTCATGGTAACATTACCTATACTCATGAATTTCTTGGGGCCCATGGTTCTTTCTTTTGGTACTGGAAATTCGTCATTGACGTTTCTCCCGCAAGTTGAACATCTTTAATAATACCATGGCTTCAATGTGTTGATTTTAAATATAGTTGATTCAATAGTGAACCTAAAACGTTGTATTATAAATTTTGCAATTAGTGGTGCATTTTTATAGGGATAGTAGACAAAGGTTTGCATGGTTACCTGATAGTTTTGGGGGTTAACTTTGAGCAACTATATATATACAGTTGAAAAAACCTAGGCGGCTCTCCTTCAGGCGGAAGAAACACACCTTTCCAACGATAAATATGTCCTGAAACTTTGAAAACGTACGACCCTATCCCATTATTAATGGACTCGTCAGCATCACACCTGTCATACAGAACATCTGGTTAAATGCACGAATGTTTTCCATATTGTGGATACTGTTCGCATGTACGTAAGACAAGTCTGCCACCTAAACAGCAACGATGATACTTTGGGCGGGCATATGTAGAACCGCTATTTATACGTTCTTCATACCAAAAAGCACGCTGCAACGTTCACAGACGTGTTCACATCTTCCAAGGTAAATGTAACCCGATGGTGGTTCTGAAGCATGGATAAAGAAAAATTGAAAATAAGAACGAATAAACATATTATAAAATCAAAATTCAACCATTGATTTTACAAAATTCAATTTAACCTAAAGGTGAAGAGCGTAAAGACATAACTTTCGTCTGTAAATTATAGCCACGGCTACTTTGTTCAGTAGCAACATCTGTTTAGAAAACCAAATATAAATAAATGATATGAAATAACAGGTAATATCACATATATCAAACATATGCGTGTATGCATATTAGCTTATATGTCGGTTAGCGCAAATATGGTTGTATCTAGCTTTACCTCTGCTCTGAAAGCCATCACGGCAGCAATGCCCATGAGAAATCTCGACTGTTGCTTCTAAAAAAATTGTTAGAAGTTATCTGACTTTAAATAACATAATATGATGTTAGCTACAACTCTTTACAATCATATGAACCTATATAATAGTAATCACAAATATAATTGTATTCGAAAACTACCTTCACTAATACAGTTTACAGGTTCAACACTTTGACTGAAACTGCGATCTCCTTGCTGTTGCTTGCTACCCAGACCTGTTACGAAAGTGAAAGATTCCTGAATACAATGTAAAAGCAACTGAAATATAATTTAAACCAATTGGAAGATGCAGACACATGAGCCCACAAACCTTGGTTAATATCATTTGGCATGCTCTTTTGTTGCAATTGTAGACGTTGATCAGCCATAGACACACCCGAAATAGTTGCTCCACATTCCCGATGGCATCTTCTTTTACTGGCCTGAAGTGGCTGAGTATGCTTATGATGACTATGCAACCAAGAGGAGCCGAGTGCGTGATATGGAAAAACGCACAACATTTGGGATAGGAAATTTCAACAAGAAGCCATTGGTAACTGTGTCTTCTAAAGATTAATGAAAAAATTGTGATACCATATCAATGGAGATAACATGAGAGCTAAAACTATACAATAAAATTTAGGACTTGAAAATCAAAGAATCATTAATAGTCTATAGAATAAAAGGTCACTATTCTTTCTATAACTGGTAGTTTATAAATGCATGTAAATTATGAATAGTAAAGAACCGCTTGCTTTTTTTTACCTTATTTAGAGTACTTATGAGCTTATGTAATATTTGAAATGCTCATAAGCAACTGTTTTTGGCTTATTATCAAATTGGCTTATTATCAAATGAATTTTGTTTAGATGGACATAAAGAGTCGATGGAAAAGAGAAGATTCTCTTGGTTGTATATCAGAATATGTACATTTACAAAGGCACCATGGGGTACAATATTACGAACATATAGATTATCAGTGTTAGATAAGCAATGATACCTTTTCTAAATTCTAATATAGTTGTGACGTCCTCTTTGACATACAACTTTGTTTCAACCATGAATTTTACACTTGTGGTGCACCTGTACGTACACAAAGATACACTAATTAGTGAGATAAAGACACATATGTAATATACTCTTAGAAGTCCCACAAAAATGGGTTAAACGAATAAACAGTTTTAGAAGTCCCACAAAAAATTCTTACAACCTTCTACAATTGTCGTGTTCAAAGAATTTGATTTGTACTTGCTACTTATAATCGCATATGTTATCATAATTAGCAAGTTACTTATTTATAAAGGACGGGAAATTTCAACCTATTTACACGTTTAGAACCATTACCCGACCCGCCATACTTGCCATGGTTTACATCTCTATTAATAAACATAAATCTAGATCTGATATATATCTTGTACCTTACATAATTATGTCTGCGGACTTTAAAAGTTCTTGGCTCAAGCGGTGACCAGCAATCTGACATTTTCTTGTCAATAGGACAACTTGGAACTTGAGATCCGGCTGTTTGTCCTTGTATCACACCTTTTGGGAAGACTATAACAAAACACAATGAAAGCCAAACTAATTTACAGATGGCACAGAAAGAAAATAAAAATAAAAAATATAGTCACTGAAAAGGTATCAAGGTGCAGCTGAGTCGTCGACCTTGTGTGAATTTTAGCCACTTATTTCATTACCCTTTAGCTAACGGCTAACCTTTTTCATTAAACATGTTTGAAATAACACACGTCCCAAACGACCCATTCAGAAATAAATGGGTTGCAACTCCAACCTCTAGCAGCAAGCAAATAATGATAAAACGCACACATGTGTGAAATAAATGGGTTGCAACTGCAACCTCTAGCATATCCATTTACCCAAGAATATAATAATGTATTAATAGAAAACTGATTGAAATGAGCCTAAACACACTGATTTCTTGAGAACGCGTGATTTCCAAATTGGATAAAACAATGCATAAGAAAATCAAGATATTAAAGGGAAAAAAACAAAGAAATTGTGGATACTTACAATAGGAAAATCATCAATAGGCTCAATTTTGTTGCTTTCAAACACTGCAAGTGCCACCGCTAAAACAAACCAGAATCTTCAACATCTTCAATTCCACTACAAAAAACAACACACAAAATTCAGATTTAAACTCTTATAATTGTGAGCTCGAAAATTGGAATATAAAAGTACAGTTTTGTTCAGAAGATGGTAGTGATAGGAGTTTTTTAGAACCTATCAAACAACCATGTTCCCCATATCAGTTAATGGTTATTACCTGGTGTTAACTGACTAACTAAACAGAGGAATATGTATTACAAAATTCGTACCAAGTGATATATGTATTCGGCAATTTATGTATCACGTTTGATCATCTTTCAGCCTTTGTATTCTCTTCTAGCGCTACTACTCATGTCCCTTCACCTACTATGTACAATCAAAAAGAAATAATACAACCATAACCTAACAAAACCAAATTTAATGAAAACATAAAAAATCCAAATTGGATTGCACCTTTTATAGTGTACCCCTTTGAAATTTTTGGATCAAAGTCTATGCACTTATCTGCATCCTTTAGACCCTCTGGCATGCCCCCAAGTTTTTTATAAGAAGCAGCTCTATTACTGTATGACTACAAAAAGAAAACCAACAACTGCCATCAAAGTGTGTTCATAATAGAATAGCAATGTAACAACACTCTTTCACAAAATGTCGATTTTAAAGTCATCCTTTGTTGGTCATAACTGAGTAAGTTCCAGAGCACATAAACCTATCATATAAATCGAGTTAAGCAGCATTTGGACCAACTTGATCATATCTAGGGTCATTGTAAATAAAGGGTTATGCGAACATCATACAATATTTTATCATCTCAATATCAACTCTAATCCATTTTTACTCATACATTTCTCTCAACACTTACAACCTCTCATTCAAGTCCAATAACGAAAACTCCTTATTAACCTTCCTATTATCCGGTGTCCTCAAACTTAACAAAATCTTCCCTTTTGTCCATATCAATATATATGTCCCAGAAGATTTATCACATTCAAACGATATACACTTAATAATTTCTTGAAATTAAGAACGTACTATTGCAATTAATATGCAATTTGGGTTTGTAGACATTTCATCAAACATGTGGTGTGCATCATTATTTCATAGATGATACAGAAACCATATTAAAAATTAATTCAACAATTCGCACATATATTTGAGTTTTTACCTTGGGTTAACGTAAAACAATCACTTTTTCTAATTCATAATCATATTCATGGTCCTGCAAAAAGAAACAATCAAACCCACAAAATCTACTATGAATGAAATTTAGATCAATTTCAACACAAACATAAAATGAAAAGATATACCCAACTGATCGAAATATTGGGAGGATTAAGAAGATCGTGTGAAATGAACCGTTGATTATCTGGCGTATGATGATTTGGAGAAACCGTTGAAAAGCAAAAAACCAAAGTAAAAAATGAGAGTGATTTGTTGTAACTGAGGAGTTATTGATTATGTGTGAAAGCAGTTTGATGATGATAATTATTGAGAAAAGATTTTAGGCGTTTTGTGTTTGACCTATAATTTCAATCCGTTTTTAAAAATACTCCAGTTTTAATTGGAGGCATAATTTGGAAACGCCATTGGAGTAGGGGATTTGATTGGGAATAATGGAAGATGGGAAGTGTTTTCTTGAATATCAGTTTGGGAATGGACTTAAATGTCACAACTGGTGCCCTGCTCCAGTGGTTGAGGCACATGTATGTCAAGGTATAAACCCAGGTTCGAATCTTGCCATTTACAATTTTTTTAAGTATGTAGCCGGATGTTGTGCCTAGTCATCATTTCCACCTCATCAAATGATGTGCCATGTCAACATTATTGTGTCTAGTCAGCATTAATGACGTTGCATGCTTAGTCCCATATATATGTATAGATTATGTCTCGAATATTATATCTCGTTCAGTAACTACTCCTTTGTTCTATTTATAGTTTGCATGGTATCGATATTCTAGGTGAATCAAAGCTAATTACAAGCAATTGCATTAGTAACTTTCTCTATTTTTTTTTGTTAGCAGGGGCGGAGCCAGGATATTTTCTAGGGGGGGGGAGCAAAAAAAAATTTCTTTTCACGACGGGCTAATAAAGAAAAAAAAAAACTTAACCCAACTGGCAAAGGTCGGGTCGGGTCGAGACTGACACAATAATAAAAGTGATTATAACGAGGAACATCTAGTACTATCGTCTTTAATTCAACACCATACTAACATATATATTTTCTTTGTAACAAATAAAATGTTTTATATTATTTTGATGACATTGAAAAACCAAACTAAATCTTTAGCACTCTGTATTAGTTATTTTAAAAGTGTTGATATCACTACGTAATAGTGCAACATTTAAAAAAAAAGTAACACTTATCATAAAACACTCCAATCAAATACACTTTATTATCTTAAATAAAATTAACTTTTATAAATTTAATTTGAGTAAAACAAAACAAAAACACTTAAAACACCTCATTAGTTATTATTCTGAAATACAGAGTATATAGCAAAATCAAGTCACAACAAACTAACTAATGAGTGTACTTCACGTGGCCATCTCTCCACCCACAGACACAAGTCAACTAGACCATTGAAGTTACAACAAATAAACCTTAGACTAAACTTCAAAATACATCTCTGTGGTTTACCCTGTTTCGCACCATACATCCCTCTCGCAAAAGTTTCAACAGATACATCACTCTATTAGTAAAAGTTAACCTATATACATCCCCCAGTTAAAATAAGGACTAACGGTGCAAATTATTTCTCCGTTATCTCCTAACGAGATAGATAATGTTTACACCGTTAATCCTCTGGGTTAACGGTATTTTCACCGTTAGTCCTTTTTTAAGTTTTTTTACGTTTTTGTCCGTTTTTTTATGTTTTCGCCCGCTTTTTTACGTTTTCGTCTTTTTTTACGTTTTCGGTCGTTTTTTTTTTACGTTTTCGCCTTTTTTTTACGTTTTCGTCTTTTTTTTAAGTTTTCGGCTGTTTTTTTTATGTTTTCATCTGTTTTTTTTATGTTTTCGTCTGTATTTTTACGTTTTCGTCCTTTTTTCACGTTTTCATAAGTTTTTATCCATTTTCATACACTTTTATTGGTTTTCATCTATTATTCTACGTTTTCGTTCGTTTTTCTTATGCTTTTATCCGTTTTTATTCATTTTTATACATATAATATGTATGAAAACGGATAAAATTGTATGAAATGGAAAAAAAACGTATGAAAATGGATAAAAATGGATAAAAATGTTTCTGTATCGATTTTAAATAACGATTTTGACCCATTTATGGTCCGAATCATCAAAAGTGTAAAACTCAAAAGTTGTCCAGAATGATGTTTTACATCAAGACTCGCGAGATTTTAACCTGAAAATTCAAAATAACGGACGAAAACGTAAAAAAAACAGACGAAAACGTAAAAAATTAGACGAAAACGAAAAAAAACATACTAAAACGTTAAAAAATGGGCAAAAACATAAAAAAACGGACGAAAACGTAAAAAAACGGACGAAAACAAAAAAAAAGGGCGAAAACGAAAAAAATGGGCGAAAACGTGAAGAAAACGTAAAAAAGGACTAACGGTGCAAGTAACGTTAACCCAGAGGACCAACGGTGTAAACATTATCTATCTCGTTAGGAGATAACGGAGAAATAATTTGCACCGTTAGTCCTTTATTTAACTGAGGGATGTTTATAGGTTAACTTTTACTAACGGAGTGATGTATCTGTTGAAACTTTTGCGAGAGGGATGTATGGTGTGAAATGGGGTAAACCACATGGATGTATTTTGGAGTTTACTCTAAACCTTATCTTCTTTCCAATCTTCTTTCCCACCCTCATTTTTCTAGCAACACTAAACCTTCCAACCATAGAGCAGCTCTAAAAACCACCAAAATATTGATTTTGACTTTCGAATTAGGCAAGTCAAACACTATTTTGGGGGGGCAAATTAAGAAAAAACGTCCAAAATTCGAAAAAATTACACTGCAGTTTTTTGGAGTGGGGGGGGGGGGGGGGCACGTGCCCACCGTGAACCCCCCGTGGCTCCGCCTCTGATTCTATCCAGTAAAATATATTACTCCAAAAAACACGTTTAAATACAATGGAATGTGCCTGAAAAACTTTCTCTTAATCTTTTTGAACCTTTTATAACAATTGTGGCATTTCATCAGCTGGGTTTAAACCATTTACCGAAAAAACAATTGTGGAATTAAGTGTAATTTAAAACAAAAAACAAGTCAATTAGGTTAGCTAGGATGTTTAATGAATGGAACATAGCTAGGTATCACCCACGACAGTCGGGATAGTTAGTTATAGGAAATATGTATTGGGACTACTAATGGCCATAAGTAGACATGCACTACATTCGACCTACTGAGTTAATAACTAGTTAAACATTACACCTTCCAATCATGTCGTTTAAAGATTAAAGGATTAGCTAGGTGAGGACATTTTCTCTTAATTGATTTAACTTGGGTTTTTTTTTTTTTTTTTTTTTTTTTTTTTTTTTTTTTTTTTTGAGTAATGATAAATATGCATATTAATTAGACATACAAATAAGCCTACCTCATTTACATATTTATTTTTTGAAATACATCATTTCTCTCCCCTCATATTCATCAATCATTTTTGAAATACATCAATCAAATTTGTAGGTCTATTTTTAAGTCCATTACTTAGGCTTACAAATCATTTTTTTTTTTTTTTTTTTTTTTTGTCATTTTATTATTTCTCAAATATGTAATAATGTGGGTTCAAAATACATTCGTTGTTGAATTAATTTGCTTTTAAACATACACGTTCATCTCCAGCAAACGATCTGGTCTTATCGAGACTATACGAATGGGTAAACTGCCAACAGTGTTAGGTTTTCTTGTTAGATAAGATATTATAAATTTTAGGGAAAATTCTCTAAATGCCCCAGTTGCCCAACTTTATTACCCCAAAAGCCCCAATTTTTTTTAACTTCTCAAAATGCCTCATGGGCAACTCTCCCAACTGAATATTTGGGCAACTCTATCAAATACGTGACATGTGTCCCATTTTTTGGGGCAACCTTGTACTTATCTAGTACAAGTGTACTAAAGTTGCAGTTGGGCAACTTTGACTTTTAATGTTGGGCAACTGACAATTTTTGTCTTTTAGCCAAAAAGTAATGTTTTTTTTATTATTAAAAAGTACACAAATATTGGGCAACTGGGTCCCACAAGGTTGTACTTTGGGCAACTTATGATGTATTAAGTGTTGAATGTATTGAAGATATAAAAAATTTTTAAAAAAGGTATAAGTAGTTTAACCTTTATACATCCCTTTATACATTTATACAGATAAACTTCCTCAACACACTTCTTATTTGAAACCACCACATCGCCACCACACAGTTCCTCAACACAATCTTCCTCAACACAATTCTCAGCAAGAGCGAACACCGTGTCCGATCACATTGGCAGTACATCGGCACTACACTGTCCGATCTAATGTCTATCAGAAAAACTTTTAGGGCTAGGGTAAGTAATTTTACGTATTTTCATCTATTGATTTATGGTTTTCTTAATTTATGTTTTCGCTAGTTTAGGGTTTCGATAATTTATGGTTTCGCTAATTTAGGGTTAACTTTAACGTAATTGTTCTTGTTTGATTTTGGGTTTCGATATTTTAGGGTTAACTTATTGGGTGATTAATTGTTTCTGTAAGATAACTTGTAACCTATTGGGTGATTAATTGTTCTTGTGGTTTTAGTGATTTGTTGCTACTTATTAAGTTTGACAAACCACTGTAAGATAAGTGGTAGTAAGTGAATAAAGCACTCTAATGATGGTGCAAACTGGTTGGGTTAACGAAACAAAATACACAGAAAATTAAATTGCGACACAACTAAATATAATCCGGGTGATCCCAAGTTTGAGAGTTGTTAGAGTCGTAACCATCGTCGTAAAGATACTCAGAGCAACCTTCAAATCTGCGCTCATCCCACTCTGCATACAATGCATTGAATTCTCTGTCCCGAGCAGCTTCCTCCATCTCTAACAGCACTTCTTCATCTTGGAGCATAAGTCGCTCCCTTTCGGCTTCCATCTCTAACAGCACTTCTTCATCTTGGAGCATAAGTCGCTCCCTTTCGGCTTCCATCTCTAACAGCACTTGTCTTTCTGCTATCTCCCATTCTTCTTCCTCCTTAATAGCAGCCTCCTCCATTTCTATTAAAAGTTGTTGTTCATCAATTTGTTGGCCAAAGTCTTTTTGTTCCGGAAACTGTTGGCTGAAGTCTTTTTGTTGCGGAAACAGTTCCGGAAATTGTTGGCTGAAGTCTTTTGTATACATTATTGATAGAATTTTGTAACCTATTTAGCAACACCACTTGAATTTAAATTCACACATATAAGGTGGGTAAGTTTGAAAATTTATTACCCTGAATATGTCAATAAATGTGGTGCAGGTGGAACCTCTCCCATATACTTGACATGGGCCCACATTGTAGTTACTTACCTGATTTATTGGGCAACGTTTGCTTATTTATTGCCAATGCTTATTTATTGGGCCCACATTGTAGTTACTTGAGAAGGAAGGTTTGAAATGTATTTTGTATTTAGTACATGCAAGAGGTTGTGATGATGATTATCTTATTTGATATGCAAATGATATGATTTACCGTATGTTGGCATGGCAATTTTAATACATTATTTTGCAGCCACGGCGGTTATATCCTGATGTTTTTGTGTTTACAGATCTGAGCCTTGCTAATGCATATATGCTGTTAATTGGTAAGAGGCTGTGATGAGAAGTATCTTATTAAATCATGCAAATGATGCGATAGTCCGTTTCATGGCGCGGCAATTCTATACTATTGCAGCCATGACGGTTGTATCCTGATGTTATGTAATCTATTGATTTATACAGATCTGAGCCTCCGTATTATGTTACGAAACTAACACATGAATGATCTTTGATGGATCTACGGCACTACTGTTTGCAGCCATGGCGGTTATATCTTAGATGGAGGCACGTTAGTCAAATGCTGATAGTTTGTTTACTTACAATTCAGCTTTGTTGATTGAATGGCATGTCAGACCTGGGATAATTTGTGTGAATCATAAATCAACCTAGATCTGACATGCTATTCAATCCCAAACCTGGATTGCACGTGAACAAACAAGTATATGGAGGAGTTTTAGACCAATGTCAAAGCCGACTGTTGCCCATGGTCCATTTAGGGAAGTTAATTTTTTCATATGTTGATATGATCACTTTATATTATCTTTATATTTTGTTACTGATGATGAGGGTAGAATGGTGGTTCAAAAGGGTTTAGCTTACTCTCAGAGTTCATAACTGTGTGGGTGTTTTTAGTGTGTAATTTTTGGTGTGAAACTCTGTGTGTGTGTGTCAGAAAGAGAGGTCAGAAATGATAAGAAAAGAGATGTCAAGGTCATGGTAAGGATAGTGGTGGAATGGTGGCGAGAGATATGAAAGGGTTTGTGAGGGTGCCTCATTAACCCCATTTCACTCTGCACTATTCTAGCAGTATCATTACAAACCCTTTAATCTGTCTTCTTATCATATCTGCTCTCTCTCTCTGACACACATATAGAGTTTGACACCAAAAATTACACACTAACATCACATACACAGTTATGAACTCTGAGAGGAAGCTAAACCCTTTTGCACCACCTTTCTAGCCTTAAATATTCAGCCCTCAGTATCAGTTAACCGGAATAATAAATTGTCTTTACATATTTCCAGTAATTTGCAATGAGTGTCATATAATTGTTATAGACTGTTGATAGCTTTTTATTAAAAATTAGTTTATATATGTAAAGGAGTTACTTAACAAAGAAGGAAAGGATATGATATACTTGTGGATTGAAAGTCAAGTTGAAAGTAAGAATGTGGCCAGACGCAACTTCATACATTCAAATTGACTTTGAATATCTAAATGATCACGATAGTGTGTAATGTTCATGACACGCCACACTTCATGATTATCCAACTGAAATGCTTTTCTAGAATCCACGAATTGTAGAAAGGTCGTTGGTACTTTGAGCTTCCCCTCGAAAACCCATTCCTATGTCATTGTCATAGCAATGGGTTTTGACATGGCAATGGGATTTCGAGTGGAGGGTCAAAGTACTAACGTTTATCCACTTGTTTATAACAGTTTGACAATCAACTATGTTAAGCAACTCCTTTACATAGGTAATTGTTTGAAGTAGTTGGTTTAGTTTTGGACATATCTGACCCTTGTTAATGCATATTACATTGCACACTCGCTTTGGAAGTTTATATGAGTCTGATATACTTCTTATATACTATTGCTAGGTTTTTAAAAGTTTAAATAGTTGTGTATTATTGGGCCATTGTTTATTTGGTGTGAGTATGATAGTAATGTTTCATTTGTTAAATATGATCGCAGTATTAGGAAGTCAGTATTAGGAAGTCAGTATAATTATTGTTAACTGTTTTTTATGTTTTTTTTTATTTCTTAGGAATACGAAGCCAATGTCATTGTAAGGAGCAAATTGAAATACTTTCCAATAATTAAAGAAAAGCTGAATCATACTAGAAAGAAATTGTTTAGGACAACCTGTTTTGGAGGGTGGCTGGATATGTTCTTCTTTGACCATGAACCACATATGTTAGATTATGTTTTACAAAAACAGGGTTTCGTGGATAAAACAAGCTATGACATGCCCCTTATATATACTGTTGATGGTCGTTGTCTACATTTTGGTCGACCGGAGTTTTCTCTGATAACAGGCTTTCGTTTTGGGACAGCAAGTTTTGATTTATATAGTTCAGGGGATTTAACATTTAAGTTGAGGGTATTTCCAAAAAAATTAGGGGTAAAACTTTCCAACTTAGATCTTGTTGGTGTTATTGAGGATGAAGAGTTGTTTGGTAAATTAACTGATGAAGACGCAGTCCGTGTGTGTCTATTGTTATCGTTAGAGGTTATTTTTATGGGTCGCTTATTGGTTGAAGAGGTGGATGATTCACTCCTTCGTTTGGTCGAAGACCTAGAAGCATGGAATTCCTTTCCATGGGGGGAGCACATTTGGAGGCACTTGTATGACCAGATACTAGACGTTGTATCAAACCACAAGTGGGAACACCTAAAGGGTCTGGAAAGAGACCGGAAGTATGTTCCCACATACACGGTTGGTGGATTTGTTTGGGCATTCAAGGTTAATCCTATTTATATTATATTTTCTTAGTATTATTATTGAACCCAATGTATGAAAGTAATGCATCTTTATTATTGTAGATATGGATTCTTGAGTCGTTTGAAAGAAGCAGTCGTTGGTGGAATAAAGTCCCAGATGTCATACCAAGGGCAGTAGCGTGGTCAAGGAAAGTAATGTTTACAAGATCGCATTATGGATTGCTATTTGGCAAGGTAAAACACATGCATTAGACGAGCACCAGTCGGACTGGTATATGCAATTTAATTTCCTTGTTGTTGATGATGTTATTTAGGACTCGAAGATAATTTATGATCTTAAACCCACATTAGACGAGCACCAGTCGGAGTGGTATAGTCAATTTACGGAATTTTACCTGCACTACATACCAAGGACTCTTCCAACAAAATTACCGCATGATTACGATGTGTATCTACAGAAGTTGGCTGCTTCACGGAAACGTGGTAGGACAGAAAAAAAGTATTTACCGATTGTGTCTAGGGTACAGACCAGTAGTCTTCTTACAGAAATCAGCCTCAAGGATTGTGTCATTCAAGAGTTGAATTCTCGTGTTTTCAAACTCGAGGCTATTATTCAGGTAAATTGCTAGTCAATGTTAAATAATAATTATACGTTTATATTAGAATTATTCTTAAGGATAATACCCTTTATTACTTTGTAGGTCCTTGCAAGTGAAAGAACTTGCGGATTTCGGGTACGCCAGTTCATCCAAGTATTATCTTTATTTCTTTGAAAGAACTATCCGTTTTTTTTACAATGCACTTTATTTCGCTTACAGGATAAATTGGACTTTACTACATCCTTTTCCCACCTCAGCTATGAGTTTCGAGAGCAAGTAAATCGTGAATTCCACGAATTGGTTGACTCTCTTATTTCTAGCATTCGTTCAGAGCCGGCTGATTGTGATGATGAGGATGATGTAGTTCTGGTAATGTGATATCCAAATGTACACTTTTGCCATACTGTATTAAATGTATTTTAAATGCATCACCTGTTACTCAGGAGTATCTGTTGGAAGAGGAATTAAGGTTGAGGAAAGAAGAGGAAGAACGGTGGAGGATGGAAGAACAAAAGATGATGGAAAAGGATTTTCTAATGGCTATGATAGAGGAGAAGAATCGCAGGTTGCAAAAGGCAAAGTTGTTGAAGATTGAGAAGGAAAAGAAAAAGAGGTCTATAGCTTTCTATAATTCAGACCATTGGAAAAGAGCCAAGGCAGACATAACACCTGACATGAGGAGTAAAAAAGATGGCGCTGAGTCGTCGTATTACTGGTCAAAAAGATTTGTGGAATCTGAAAATAATCGAACACATGGGTGCCGGGATCCAGATATGACTGCACAGTTAAAAAAAGTTAAACCTTGGGTTGAGGTATTAAAAACAACTTTTAATATATATTTTTTTTAAAACTGTTTTTAATTTACGTTTGTGTAGGTTCTTTCCCGAAGGAACAAGGCTATCGACAAAGTACATCTTACTGATGACTACGACGAATTTCTTGGAAAGCAGGGGCCCCTTCGATGTATGTTTCCTTGGTCCAAAGAAGTTCGTGTGGATCGGAGATTTTGGGAATCCTTAGTGTGTTTAGACCCTCCTAAGAAAGGTTGGCTTATGGACGAGGTAACAGTCACACATATCTTTCACCCCGATGGTATATTCATTTGATATTGTTGGTTTTATACCCTAATCAATTTTTATTGTTGATTTATAGCACATAGAGTTGTGGGTGGAATACATGTTGCATTTCAGGCCCGATGGCGCTGATTGGGCTATGGTAACTGCATACTTTGTTCAACTGCTATTACAAGACTCCATCCCCATTTGGTATGTTAATGGGGAAAAGTACAAACACCAATGGGCTGATGTTGAACAGGTAATAGTTGTGTTCATGGCTTTATACATATATTGTTATGTGTTTTGTAAAACTGGCCTTTTGTGTTATACGGCAGGTTTATATGCCTATAAATGAAAAGGAAAAACATTGGTTTCTGGCTCGATTCCATATTAGGACGGGGGTTGTAACATTTTACGACAGTGGCTATAAGCCTGAAGCTGAGTGGCGTCCTTGGTACAAGAAGATGCGTGCATGTTTACAGGTACCATTGCTTATAAGTTATTAATTGATAAATGTTTGTCAACACAACAAAGTTAACAAACTAGTTATTGACTAACAAACTAGTTATTGACTAAGTTGCCTATCAGACTTTAAAAAGGAACAACATTTTTGTAACTAGTACTTACAAACAAACTAGTTCTTGACTAAGTTGCCCATGCGTCATAGTTGCCCAACTATAATTAATTATGTAACATACACTTTCAAGTGTTTATGAACCAGTCCCTTGTACTTGATCATTAATTTCATGGTAGTATTAAGCACAAGTCAACTCTTTAAACTGGAACTTAACTGTTTAACCATTTAATACATGTACTATTTCTTAAATGCATATCTTATGGGTTGGTCCCTAGATATGAATGCTCTAATTGTTCTATTATTTATAATACTCTTACAGTTTAATAGTTGCCCACAAATTTCTTGTGAAACTTGCCCATCTTAACTGATCTCACAGTTGCCCAAAAAAATTTCACGATGTCTGACAACATTCCACTTGAAGTTCAAATGGACATAGTTAACAGGCTCTCAGTGAGGTGTGTGGCTCAATGCCGCAGTGTCTGCAAGGCTTGGAAGTCTTGCATAGACAACATGCATTTCACCGTCCGTTTTGGTGTTCGAATCACTCCACCAGTTTCATACGTTTTGATGTACAAGCAGAGGTTTAAAGGTTACGTGGGTTTGGTAAATCAACATTTTGACTTGCACCCTATGTCCTCAAACATTTCATTTTCTGACGTCAAACCAATTGGCTGGTCACATGGAGTTTGGGGTTTTACCTATGGACCAATTGTCCGTGATACCATGGCGGTCGTTTGGAATCCTTCCATCAACCGATCAGTCGCCACGTTTGTCCCCTATCTTTTGACATCACAGGAGTATGAAAAACGCTTTATCGCTTTTGGGATTCGTCCTGACAATTTTGATCCGACCTTCCTAAAAATTTCATACCCATTCAATCAAACACAGCCATGCACTGTTTTAATTTTCACCTTCTCCTCTAAACAATGGACGGTGTTAGATCAGCATTGCTTGCTTCCGAACACAATCAGAATCAAAAAAGCAAGTCAAGCTAATGTTGGGGGTCACATTTATTGGTGTGGTTATCAGCGGTTGTATGCTAACGATGGTAGCACATTCCGCAGCTATTTGATTGTGTCTTTTGACTTGCTCACCAACCGTTTCCAAGTCCTGGACATACCTGCTGAATTAATAGGCAACCTTCCTTTACCGTTCTATGTTTCAAACATACGAGACAGTCTGGTCGTTTCGGGAAACATTCAAGGGGATGTCAGTTCTGTTTTCTCTATATGGGTTTTATCGGTTGGGGGTGGTAGGATTGCATCTGCTACACAGCTTCTTAGCATTACCACCCCAATAGCACTCAAATTAATCGGTTTTGACGACAACGACGACCCTGTAATTGAAATTGGAAACCAGGAAGGATTTAACGCAAGCATTGTACTATACAAGCTTGCTACTGGGAACTTTCAGCACTTGGGCATTGAGGGGGATGTTGGGTCCTTTACGTTCAAACCGTTACGTGAATCACTTATTTTGCAGACTCATCGTGATATGGCGGTTTATTAGGATGTCTTGTTTCATTGTAGTTTGGTGTAGTTTATGTTTTTAGTGTTTGCCGTAGCTTCAGTGTGTCAGATGCAAACATTTAAGTTGTTATGTATTGTGCTAACTTGGTATGTAAAATAACAAAATATGTATGGATGTATAAATTTAAGTTGTTATGTATTGTGTTAAGTTGGTATGTAAAGTAACAAAATATGTTTCGATGTATATACAGGCTGGACTACCAATTGTTCTAGACAAAGCCAGTGTCTTCCATAAGAAAGGTATAAATCCGACAACATATGCAATTACCTTCAAGAATGCACCCAACGTTCCAGATCAGGGGACTCTGTTTGGTGATTGTGGTATCTGGGTATGCATATTCTTATACAGACTGTCACATGGGAAGTCATTAGCCGTCGATAACCCTGTACAGGCTGCCCTTGCATATCGTGAGCATATGTCTAATTTTTTTTTAAAACACAGAGTATGTGTTTGGTAGACATGTTGTTGTCAATGTTGGTTGTAATTGTAACTGTTTGTAACAAGGGATGAATTTTGTATTAGGGTATGTAGTAGCTAAACTGATGTACCAACTACTTTAATTAATGTGAACCCCAAACAGGGATGTATTATTTTGTTAATATCGTTGTCATTAAAAGTGTTCGCATCGTTGGGTTTTTTGTATCGAGCTCTATGTAAAGAATGTATCGGAGGGAATGGTTCGCATTTCGGCAGATAAGTGCCCTTTTCATGGTGGCCTTTTATTACAACTTATTAATTTTATTTTTAAGTTATTTTTAAATAATGAAAAGCATTTCGGCAGATAAGTGCCCTTTACAAGCGTATGTTGCTGTATCCCCTACCTGTTCAGAAGAAACAACTGCTGCAAAGTTAAAGAATTTAGTCGATGAAAAGATACTCATTTTGCAAGATAAGTGCCCTTTTCATGGATGTATTATTTAGGTTAAGTACTTACTAATTATCTTGTTAACATATTTTTAAATGAAATACTCATCAGTGCCTTGATCCTTCTACCCGTGGTTTCAAGAATGCTTATATCCGTGGTTCCACTGACAGTGGAGATGAAACCACGGCTAGTGTAGAAGAAACCACGGCTTGTTCACAAGAAACCACTGCTAGTAGACAAGAAACCACGGCTAATTCAGAAGAAACCACGGCTACTTCAGTAGAAACCACGGCTATTGGAGAAGAAACCACGGCTAGTTTAACAGAAACCACTGCAACTAGTTCTTGTGAGGTACTTCAATCCAACAATGCTTAAAATGCACACACTGTTATGGTAACCACAATTAAACCAAACAACATAGAACACAATGAAAACACACACCAGCAACACATATTTGGTGATTGCGGGGTCTTTGTCTGCATGTTTCTTTCACAGGTTATTAAACCACCCTGATTATATTTGCTATTACTAGTTTTGCCAGTCATAGCCTTACCACATAAGTTTTGATTAAGATACGCATGACACAGACCACTAAGATTAACATAAACATAAATTTTCATGAAACATAGGATTACATGACAACTACTTAAGTTACAAACACTCGTGTTAGGCATCCTGAGCCCGCAACACTTTTATTGGAAAACACACTAGCCAACACTGACATACACCATTGCATCATCGTCCCTACCATGGCAACAAACCCTTAATCTTATCTGTGAAAAGGTCAATATCCCGACCCCTTAGTTCGAACTCGCTAGCCAGAACCTTCAGCTCCATCAGTTTGATGTAATCTTTCCTTTGAAGTTCATTTGAAAACTCTGCCATTTTCTTAGGTAGAAACTGTGCAGCTGCAGTCTGCAACTCTTCCACAAATTCACCCCTTTCACGATTCATCAGATCCACCTTCATGCAAACCCTGTTAATATCCGCCGCCAGCTGCCAATACTCGACCGATGCCCTCCGACAATACAAGATGAACATATCCTCCCATTGATAAGAATTTGACGCTTCACGTAACTCATTCAACCTAAATTGTCCTGCCATGGCTTATTTTTTTACTTTGATCCAAATATTAACCAAAACTTGAATCATGAATAGATGTATATGCATGCTTAAATAGCATAATCAATGACAAAAGATCCAAAAAATAATCACATGCAAAGCCTTAATGAAAGGCTGGGAATTAACCAAGGTAGAAAACAAATAAACAAGCATATTTCAGTTTGACCAACTTTATGAGGTCTGATACTGTCATTTGTTTTTATCTTAGTTTTTAAACAAGCATAATCAATGAAACTGTTTTGAGTCACTATTATAGTCAAAAATCAGCTCTGTCATCATGACTGCATTTTGTATCACCAACTTTGGTATAGATTCTGTTAGCTTTAGCACAAATAATTGAGATGTTCTATTGTAATTCAGCTTTAGCATAAAAAATATGAAACTGGTAGTTGGCTAATATGAAAAGTAGTAGTTGGCTAATATGAAAAGAGGACAAATTGTAGGTGGTTTTGCCCTGGTCTTTTGCATTGACTAACCTTTCACAATTATTTACCATGATAAAATACAAATACTTGGTTAATACAAACACAACGTTTTATTCATGACAAAATACAAATACTTGTTTAAAACTACACAACCATGTGCAGTAGTGTTTAACTTTAAGCCTACAATTTCATTAGTTAAATAAAGAGAACATTGTACTAGTAATTATCCATGTTATTGAAATCATCCAAGTGATATGTATTTGATGATTCAGGGAGTGAGTTTAGGTTTATGCCAGAATTATCTACGTAACCCTCCCAACCGCTGTTACTTGCTTCACCAGCCCAACGTACGGCATCCCAATCCAGGTAAATTCTCCCATTTTGAAAATACTCGTCGTCCGCTTGCGATTGTGGGTCATCTTTCAAATGAAAATGAGTACCTGACGTACGTTTACCCGTTCCTTGTTCAGGTGCCATATCTTGCATAACTTCTTTACCATTGTCTGTCCTGCTATTTGTTTTTTTCTGACAACAAATATAACCTATCTTGTCAGAATACTAATAAACATTATTAGATGCCCATTTTGAATGAAATATCTAGGTTACCTGTTTTCTGCGCAATGGTTCCATGCAGTCTGCACGGGTATGCCCTACGGTACCACACCTCCCACATTTTCTAACTTTTGGCTCCTCATTTTTTGATGGGAAGCGATCTTTGTTTTTAGGTCTTCCTGCCTGCCTCTTATCCATCAACGGCGGTTTAACCTTTTGCAAGTTACCCGGATCATGCCATTCTGACTCTATTTCCAAAGGATACACCATTTCATGATATGTGCCTTTGAGTGCAGTTTTTGTAAACCATGTTTCCGCCCATTTGTTACAGTTAGTCAATTTTTCTTCTCTACACACGGCACACACATGACCACATGGTAGTCCCGAAAGTTGCCATTTCCTGCACGTTATTCGTAATCAAAAACCATACACGAATAAACAACAATTACCGCAATTGACAACCTGTATATTGCAGGTACCTGCAACTGCATTCATTCTTTACGAAATCAACAATATGACTATGACGATTGTCTATAACTTGGTACACAGCACACATGGCAATGCCTCTTACTTCCCAATTCGCACTCTTCCACATTCTATGCTCAACCTTCCTAGATGCCCACTTTGTAAGTTCAAATTCCGGTGCTTCTGCAAAATAAGCGTACATCATGTAACATTTATCGAACAAGTAAATGTGAGACGGCGAAGATATATACCGTAGTATTTTTCGCGACATTCGAAATACCAATCTTGTAGAAGACGTCTGTAGTACTCCAAGAGCATAGTTATTGGTACCTTTCGGACGTGCCTTGTTAATGAATTTATTGACTCCGCACTGTTTGACGTCAAATAATTGTATCTTTTTCCACTGCAGTATGCTCTTGACCACTTTTCGAACCCGGCGTTTTCAAGTTTTTTGACGGCTTCTGATTTTTTGGAACGAAGCTCTGCAATTGCATTATCAAAATCTTCAGTCGTATAGCTTTTGCACACCTTCCAGTACAAAGCCTTATGCTTTTTACGGGTGATATTGCAATTCATCATCAAGTGACGACAACAATAACCATGAAAGCAATTTGGAAACACTGTGTCACACACTTTTGTTATTGAATGATGCCTGTCTGTTGAAACAAACAAAGACCTTGATAGATCTTGAGCTCGTGGATCGTTATGTATGCCTATGTAATCACAAGCACAATAAAAGACAATCTCTACTACTAATGTTTATCAGCGGAATATAAACACAAGTAACAAATAACTAAGAACTTCTTGATCCTCTATGGATCTTTATATTAACTAAAACTGAGTTTTTCCAATCGGTACATAAACCTTTCTAATGTGTTCCTTTTATAGATAAGGAACCCTAAACAATATCGCTAAACCGTTTTCCAAGAAACGTATAATCATAAAACTAAATAAGATATACACAATCACTTCCTAATAAAGCTCATGTATATCCACACTAAATAAACTAAACACGGAATAAACACTTCCGTAGAAACAAACTAATCACTATTATACTTCAGTAGAATAAGTCTTCGGCAGAATCCACTTCACTTCAGTAGAAACACTTCGGCATTAAGTTCAGCATAATCCAGACTTTCACATAATTCCCAACAATCCTCCCCTAAACTGGAATTTGACTGGTTAAGTTCCAGTTTCTTGATAGATCTTACAGCACCAGAGGATTGAACACGAACAACAGCAACAGCAAAAAATCCAAAGAACATCTCTATGATGAAGAAACTCTGAAACTCCATATCTTTGCAGCAACAAAGGACAAAAGGTACATCAAAACAGATTAGTTTCATACTATTCTCATCACATCCAGGTGTGTTAACTCCTGTGAGAGGTGAATCATTGAAAATAAATGGATTTGATGTCTCTTTACCAATAGCCATCACTACTGGAGTAGCCATATGTTTCAGTTCGTAAACTATGGTACACTGATAACCATCTGATTTATGGGCAAACCAGCAACCATATAAACGGATTTGAAATGTCTTTACCTGTAGCCGTTTGCTCAGGACTAGGCAATTCTTAGAATTGGTGAATTGAGAACCAAATATGGAATGCCACTGCCTTTACCACAAGCCATATACAAGTGGGCTAGCCAATTCTTGGATTCCAAACAGGAATAAACCATGGTGAATTGAAAACCATACAACACTCAGCAATAAAGCATAGGTGGTTGCATACCCTATGATTTTTAGCAAATCATTACAGCTATCAACAGATTTGATGTGTCTTTACCAAAGCTGTACCCTTTGGACTAGCTAACTCTTTGACATACCCAAAGTATATCAGGTGAGTCAATAACCAAAAAATATACAACAAACCTGCAAGAAAAGTTAGATAAAACCAAAAGCATTTTTTTTTTTAAAAAACTAAGAAAATAAAGAAAGAAAACAAATATTACAAAATATTACAATCAAGATGAACCTTTATGTGATAGAAGTTGATTCTTAATCAAACCAACACATTGAGTAGCATGAAGGTCATCATTGCCAACCGGATTAGGAGGCACTTCCAACTTGTGTCTCAGCAACCGTTCCATAAAAGTATCAGATAAAGGATAAAGCCTATCTGATAGCATACACAAAATCATCCCACATGTAGTCTGAACTACATGAACACAAGGCAGAGGATAAAATCGCCAACTCTCAATCTCCCATTTATGAGAATTCTTCCAAATAGAATACCCTTTACCATGTGGAGAATCAGAATCAAACATAACCTGAAGATCACCCAACAAATATAAACCAGAACCAGTTGCTGAATGAAACTTATAATACTGAATGACATGTTCATACAACATCTTCAAATCATGTCTATTCACCAAATGAAGAATATCCTTTAAGAAGTTAAACTCAAGAACAGTTTTATCCAGCCTATAAACAGTGTTAAACTTTCCAGCTGTCCAATTAACCAAAACCACATGAGTACCTTCAGGAAAAGCTTCAATAGAGCCAACCTCAATAAATGTAGATTCATCAGCCTTAAGATCTAAAGGAATATTCCTTGAAGCATGTTTCTTAGCCAATCTATCCGAACTTCTTGTAACCAAAGTCTGCTTTCCCATATCAGCAATGTTATCAGTATCAAGCTGTAGATCAGTCTCCTGAATAAGAGAATCACTGAGCTCCACACTGGACAACATTTCAGAAGAAACCAAAGAAGATTCAGCAGAAACACCCATATCAGAAGAAGGAGTAGCATCAGAAGTTTTATCAGAAGGAACAACTGAAGATACCACCGAAGGCAAAACAGTATCAAAATTATCCACAATTTCAACTGTTTTCTGTCTCTTGGCTGTAGGAACATCAGACATTGAAGCACTATTTGCCAAATGAGAAGAAGTAGAACCAGAAGAAGAGAATTTCATAACCATATGATAATGTCTAATCAAAGCATCATCAGATAAAGTCATGATTTGCTTCATTGTCATACCAGAATTATACATAGCAGCATTCTTCACAACTCTCCGCATATAATTCCTCTTCTGAGCAACAGTCATTGGTTTTTCTCTTTTGGCTTTATTTCTCTGATCAATAAGAGCTCTTCTCTGTGCAGCAGATTCCTTCTTCCTTTGATTACCAAGTGCCACCATTTTATCCACAAAATCATCATCATTAAAAGATTCTCCTAAGATAAGTTTTGCTAGATCAGGATCAGAAGCACCTTGAGAAATATAACCATCCCATTGATCATCAGTAATCGTAGGAAAGAATGCATCAAGCTCTAATTTCCTTTCAGGAGACAAATCAGAAGCATACTGATCTTGAAGAAATTTAGCCACAACACGACTCTTCTGGATATTCTCATAATCAGCAAACAATCCAGCCTGAGCTTGATATTGTTCTTTAGTCACTCTACCTGACTTCAGCAGATCATCAATCACAGGGTCCTGTCCTTTCTCAGAAAATGTCTCAGCAGAACCAATTTCAGTAGAACCAATGTGAGCTTCAGAAGAAACAATCAAACCCACATCAGAGGAAATAGGTTGAGACAATTCCTCAACAGGTGTAGAGAAAACTTCAGGAGAAGCATTCAACTTATACATTCTCCCAGCAAGAAAAACCTCTTCATCATCTGCTGAAGGTGAAACATTTGAATGTTCTGGTATAGATGAAGTTTGACCATCAGTAGTAACCTCTTTCACTAAACCATCAGTAGATGCAACAACCATATGTGGCTCCATTGAAGTGTCAGCAGACACCTTATTCAAATATTGTCTTCGTCTTTTGCTAGTATAAAGAATAGGCTCCTTGCTAGACTCCTTTCTTCGTGAAGATTTAGCAATAGAAGAAGAAACATTAGATGTTAATGCCACATCAGCCAATATCTCAAGAGATTCATTAAGATTCTCTTCAGCCTCCTCCTCAGAAGAAACCAAACATCTCTTTTTACCCTTCTGACTCAACAATTCCTCCAAGTGTTCAACTTTAGTCTCCAATTCCACAATCTGCTGACCAAGAACAGACTTGGTTTCAGTAAGTTCTTTCTTAAGATCAGTCACCTCACCTGTAAGCTTGTTCATCAGATCATATAATGAGGTAAGTGAAATAGGATCCTCAGAAGCATCATCTGATTGCTCAGTTGAAATTGGAACTTCAGTAGACTGTTCAGGAGCAACATTAACCTGATCAACATTAGAACATCCTTCACCAAATTGAGTCCTAACAGGACTAGGTGTAGGCAATCTATCAATATCAACCTGAACTTCATCAATTTGATCCTGAACTTCTTCAATAGGAACTTGGATAAATGCTGGACTAGAATATGGTCTTGGTGAAGGTATAGATGCTTCGGCAACAACAGGAGGACCCTCATTACCATCTACTGAAATATTTTCATCAGTAGGAATGAAAGAAGGTAAAACAACATTAAGCTCATTAGCAGTCTCATTCTCCTGAGGTAACATGGCAGCTAACAAAGGATAATGTGTTCCTTCAAATTTAGTCCTCATTGTAGCAAATAACTTAGGAGTCAGAACACTTATGGGATGAAAAGCCTGGGTTTGTGTAGAAACATTCAATATCATCTGTAAGAACCTAGGGTACATCAAAAACTTACCCTTTTTCCTAGTTATATTTTCTACCATATTATCAAAGATATACTTAGAGAAATTATAAGTCAAACCCTTAGATAAGCAAACAATACCACATCCCATTTGTGTTGAAAACTGATCCCATCCTCCAGACTTATTGCTCAAACACTGTAGCAACGTATGAACCAAAAACCTCCACATAGGACAAAGCTTATTTTTCAACCACATATCTGTCCTCGTACTTTGATATCCAATAGCTCTAAGCCCTTCAAGTACCATCGTAGAATCAGAATGATAAACTCCATTCTCATCATCTAAGTGAAGTTGTCTTCTGATCAGTTCCTCTGTCACCACATATACTTTTCCATCAACACTTGCAACTATCTCAGTATCACCTCTCTTTTCTGCCGACGCCCAAAATTGAGTAATCAAAGTTTCATAAATAGCATTTGGAGAATGCGTCAATGCATATACAATCTTTGATCTTAGTAAGAAAGAAATCATCGGCCTGTACAGCTCATCTCCTCGAGCAGTTCCAAGAAAAGCAACCTTATTATGATCATGTTTGAATTGAAGCGCCATGAGAGTTTTTGAAGATTAGGGTTACGATTTTGCACAAAAGGAAGTGTTTTTAATGAGAGTAATAATCGAATCACTTATTGTGGAGCGAAAATATGCCGTAGAGAATAAATAGAAATTTCCCAATTTTGGTCAAAGTTGACCAAAGATGACGTGGACTTCTACTTTTACTCGGATTCACTTATAACTTCGGTAGAAACAGAAACCATTCTGCTGAAGTAGAACAATCAGCAGAAACAGACGACTTACTCACGAAGCTTCAGTAAATATCTTTTTACTGTTTCACCCACACGCATTAATTCTCTTACCACTTGAACCCGTCTATAAAACAATCCCAATGCACATTGACTTCCTCATCAAAAATCCCCAAATAATATTTCAAACCCTAATTCCTCCAATACTTCAAAATTAACCATCATTCATCATGAGCACCAAACCTGAGATCATAGATCTCACAACAACATCCTCATCATCATCCTCATCATCTAGTGAAGATACCAATCCATGGTTTCACTATTTTCCAAAACCATATCCACTACTAAAGAAGTCACCTTTTCTCTCCTCATCAGAAGATGAAAGTGTTGAGAAACCAAGTGTATCTGCTGAAGATTCTGATGAATCCTATAATGAGGGAACATCTTACTCCCAACCCTCAGCACCTAGGCCTCAACGAAGGCCACGAGCCAAAAATCCACCACTTCCTATGGGAAGAAAGGTGGTGCTTGGTCTCTTTGCATCATGTTTTGGTGCATCATCACATATCGTATTGAGGAACGGAAAAAGGAAAATGATGTAAGTTGATGTATGATTGAAAGAGTAGATGATGCGCAAATGAAAATCTTTCAGTCTCATCTCTCTGCCACAATCAGCTTCAGCTTCTTCGTTTTCATCAATCCATCCTCTCCATTTTGATCCTTAGCATCTGTTAGAGTTGGTTATGCTTTCACACCAGCATATCCATCATATAGTGCCAAAAGATGTGAGCGATCGTGCATATCCAACAGCTATTAGTGTGGAAGATGTGAGCAGTCATACTCATCGTGCTCATCTTTAGATGTTGGAATAGATGATATGTAATAGATTAGGACTATTAGATCATGTAGATGCTTTTGATGTTGCTAGTACTCTGTAATCTGTAAGCTGTAAACTGTTTCTTGAATGAATGAATGATCTATTTGCTTCTGTACTTCTTTTGATTGAATCATATAACTTCAGTACTTCAACTTCAGAGGAAACAAATAGCACACTTCAGCACAATGAATTCAGTGGAAACAAGCTTAAGCTTTCTTGACCATATCTCAACAGATCAGGGACAACCATTCTGCAACACAAACACAGAAACATACACAAACCAACAAAGAAACACACTAAAATTACATTAGCAGGTTAGAGTTAGTAAAAATCAACCAAATATACAAAATTACATATAAAAATGCAAAGTTATACACAAATCCTCCCCTGAGGCCTATGCCTCCCCTTAAACTTTGCAGTTAAGGGTTAAGCATGCCAATATGGACCACAAGGTGTTGAAACCTTGGTCCTTCAAACGCCTTTGTTAACAAATCTGCCACATTATCATCAGTATGAATTTTGACCACATTTATCAAATTTTTATCATATGCATCTCTTATAAAGTGGTGCCTGATTTCAATATGTTTTGTTCGACTGTGAAAAACTGGATTTTTAACAATGCATATGGTACTTTGATTATCAATAAAAATTGTTGTGTTCATGAAATTATACCCATAATCCAACAAATGATTTTGAATCCAAAGAACCTGTCCACAACAATTAGCAGCAGCTACATACTCTGCTTCAGTAGATGAGGTAGCCACAATAGTTTGTTTCTTGCATTGCCAAGAAATCAATCTCTTTCCAAGGAATTGGCAACCTCCAGTGGTGGACCTCCTATCCAGATTAGCACCAGCATAGTCACTATCACTATAGGCTTCCAACTTAAAAGGAGACTCTTTTGGGTACCAAAGACCTAGACAAGGTTGGCCTTTAAGGTACTTAAAGATCTTCTTAACAGCATTGAGATGGGAAGTCAGTGGAGTAACTTGATGTCGCGAACAAACACTCACAGCAAAAGTAATATCAGGCCTGGAAGCAGTTAAATACATCAAAGACCCAATCATAGACCTGTACAAATGAACATTCACAGGTGGATCAGCTTCATTGTTGGTCTTTGTCTTTGGAGCTTCATAAGGTGTAGTAGCAGTCCTTACACCCTCCATACCAAACTTCTTCAAGATGTCCCTCACATATTTGTCCTGACTGATAAAGATACCATCAGGTTTCTGCTGAACTTGAAGACCCAAAAAGAAAGTCATTTCTCCCATTGCACTCATCTGAAACTCTCCCTTCATAAGCTCCTCAAACTCCCTGCACCAAGCTTCCTTTGTGGATCCAAAGATAATGTCATCCACATACACTTGCACAAGAATAATGTCAGTGGAATTCTTCTTTAGGAAAAGAGTCTTATCTATTGCACCTCTTCTGTAACCATGCTTCAGCAGAAATGTAGAGAGCCTAGCATACCAGGCTCTGGGTGCCTGATGTAGTCCATAGAGAGCTTTGACCACCTTATAAACATGATTAGGATGATCTGGATCTTCAAATCCTTTAGGTTGAGTGACATACACCTCCTCTTTAATTTCACCATACAAGAAGGCTCCTTTAACATCCATTTGATAGACCATAAAGCCCATATAGGATGCATAAGCTAAGAAAATCCGTATAGCCTCAACTCTTGCCACTGGTGCAAACACTTCATCATAATCTATCCCCTCCTCTTGTCTATAACCCTGTGCAACTAACCTGGCTTTGTTTTTAATGACAACACCTCTAGCATCTCTCTTATTCTTCAGAATCCATTTTGTCCCAATAGCATACTTACCATCAGGTAGTGGTACCAAAATCCAAACCTGCTGATTTTGAAACTGTTGCATCTCATCCTGCATTGCTTCAAGCCAACTTGAGTCTTCAAGAGCCTGAGTAACACTGGTTGGTTCCACTTGTGAGAGAAAGCAAGCAAACAGACAATGTTGATAGTCTGTGTGATTGTCTCTCTACTGATTTGAGACATAAGAGATAAAAGCCACCTGTCTATATTTAGAACGCGCCACAGTACCTCTTGTTCTAACAGGGGCATGAGGATCACCAATAATATTAGACTGTGGATGAACATTGTTAATCCTTGTAGTAGTGGTGGTGTTGACATCAATGGAAGAATCAAGATTAGTCACAGTAGGTTCAAAGTCAGTATCATAGGAAGGTGTGTTGAAGATGCCTGCTTTAGTTAGATGATGACCAAGATCTGAAGGTTTGGGAAACCTTGTATAGGGTTCACCAAGATCTGTTGACACTTTAGTGGACATAGGAGTAGAGTCAACATGTCTTTCAGCCGAATTGGTGAGGTGAGGAGAAACAGATTCCCTTTCAGCAGAATTGGAGTTTCTACCGAGTGATTCATTTGAACCTGCTTCAACATTCTTCTCAGCATCTAAAGTGGCTGCATACTCTTGTTTCTTCAGTCTGGCAAGGTCCTCAGCATAATAGAATTCATCTTCACCCACATCAGTATAATCTTTAGAAGTGTCACCTACAAAATTGTTAGGAGAGAAAGAAGGCACTACAATGGGTTGTTCATCATCAGACCCACTGTCAGAATGAGCATCCAAAGTGTCTGTATTAGGAGTTGGAGATGCTTCAGAATCTGCATTTTGATCAGCCTTATGTCTAGCATAACCCAAGTAATCAGTCAAGTAGTCAAGATCAAATGACCAAACATGACCCTGTCCTTGAACATTAGGCTTGTCTTCAAGATACCTCAGATTCAAAGTCTCCTCAATCTTCTTAGCAGATACATTGTAAACCCTGTATGCCTTACTGTGAGCAGAATACCCCACAATGTAACCATCATCAGCTTTCTCATCAAATTTGCCCAAGGGATCACTGGTATTCAAAATTGTCACTTGGCAGCCAAACGGTTTAAGGTAATGAATAACTGGAACTTTCCCAAAAAGAAGTTCATATGGTGTTTTAAGGTGTGGTCTAGTAATGGACACTCTATTAAGTACATAACAAGCTGTACCAACAGCCTCAGTCCAAAACATGGTAGGAAGTTTAGAGTCTGCTAGCATTGATCTTGCAGCTTCTATTAAGGTTCTATTTTTTCTTTCTGCCACCCCATTTTGTTGAGGGGTTCTTGGAGTGCTATACTCCCTTTTGATTCCCTTTAACCTGCAGAGTTCTATTAGAATGGCATTTTTGAACTCTGTACCATTATCACACCTAATTCCTTTCACCTTTTTGTTCAACTGATTCTCAATAAGGGTAATGAAGTCTTTTAATACTTCAGATGTTTCATCTTTGGTCCTTAGAAAGAATACCCAACAAAATTTACTAAATCCATCAGTGATCACCAGACAAAAATATTTATGATCAATGCTTCTCACTTTAGTTGGACCAAACAGATCCATATGAAGCAGCTGAAGAGGTTCAGAAATAATGGTTACTGCTGTAACAGGAACTCCTTTATATGAGGCTCTGTGCTGCTTTCCTTTGTTGCATGCAACACAGTTATGATCATTAGTGAATACTTTGGCAGGAAGACCTTGAACTAGGCCCAGCTTAGATAGCTGGTTGATGGTCTTGAAATTGACATGGGCCATCCTTCTGTGCCATTTAGTGGACTCATCCACAGATGCTTTAGCCACCAAACATGTTAAGTCACCTGCTGGTTGGACATTAGTTAAGTTGAATGTATAAAGATTATGACTGCGAGGAACCTTCAGTAGAATTGAAGTTTCTTCTGGGAGTTTGAAGTCTTTAGACAGCACAAGACATTCATCCTCTGTGAAGAGTACTTTGTTCTTAGTGTCACAGATTTGTGAGACTGAAAACAAATTGAAGTGTTGAAGTTCCTTGACATAATAAACATTCTCAAAGTCCAGCTGAGGTGTTTTGATGGTCCCTTTTCCTGTAATTCGTCCATCACTTCCTCCAAAGGTTACATTGCCTCCACCTTCAATAGGTATAAAGTTATGCATCATGTCCCTGTTTCCTGACATACTTCTAGAACAACCACTGTCAACAATTCCAACATCTTTATGCTTAAGGGGATGATCCTACAACAACAAAAAATATACAGAGAATTAGTACACTATGGAGGCTCAAGTCATTGCTGACTTGAACCTGCCTTGTGGATCATATGAGTTGTGCCATGTAGAAGTATAAGATCCACTATTGTTCTTGGGTTTCCAATGAAACTTAGGTCTCTGTTTATTCCAAGAACAACCTGCTGAGGTCTTGACAGCAGTATCCCAGTACCCTCTCCCATCAGTCATAGGGTTAACATATCTAGGCCAAAAACCATTTTTAAAATATTCCCTGGTTGGTTGAACATATGATTTTCCAAAAGATCTTCTCCAAGGAAAAGAAGTATTATAATTAGCAGCTTGTGGAACATAAGGTGGTATATCATTAACATTGGTCCACATTGGTCTAGTTTTCCTAGAATCACCACATCTACTCATTCTTTGCTCATGATAATCACAATCCTTAATTAAATGAGATTTACTTCCACACACAAAACATTTCTTCTGAAGAGAAGATTTATTCAAACCAAAAGAAGTATTCTTACAAGCAGAAGTATTCAAACCAAAACCATGAAAAGAATTGTTTTTAACAGTATTATTATGCAAAGAATTAAAAAGCAAGTCTTCAGAGGCAACTGTCTTGGAAGTGCATTCCTTGGCAGCAACTCTGTCATGCTTATTGGTAGTCTTGGGTGCAGGCAGGGGTGAAGACTTGGGAAGGTCAGACTTGTCATTTGAATCACACTCTGACCCTTGCTTGGAGGACTTGTCACTGTTAACACAAGAGACAAAGTCATTAGTAGAAGTATTAGGGTCAGGCAAGTCTTTTGACTTTTTGCCATACAGATGGTGTGATCCATCAAAGTCATTAAGAGTGGAAAGGTCAATGGGCATGTGCTCACCTCTAATTGGACCACGTACGGCATGAAGGTCACCTTCTTTCACAAAATTAGCTAGGCCTGCTGGTGTAGATCTACGTGAGTCATCCCTAGCTTCTAGGCCTACATATTTCTTAAAACCTAAAGCCACTGTAGAATTGGGAGCTTGACTGCTATAAATGAGACTAGCCAACTTATTACCATTCATCATCCACTCATTATTCCTAGCAATTTCCTCCTTAAGTTTCTCCTTAAGCTCTAGATTTTCTGACTCTACATCTGCTCTTAACTTCTCAGACCATTTTAATTCATTTGTAGCACATTCGAGATCTCTTTCTAAAACACCTATTTTCTCACCATAAGCTATTTCATTCTTTTGTAACCAAACCTTTTGTCTTTCTAGTGTTTTTAAAGCCTGTTTATAAGCTTCTACTTCCACATAGCATTCATTATATTTTGGTTCCATAATATCATAAGCTTGTTTGAGTTCATTATAACGATCACTACAACCAAACAAACAGTTTTGTACCTGAGAGATGCCCATCAAGGCAATCTGATCATGCCTATCCTCTGAAGTACAGCCTGCAATCAACCCAACATTATCAGAACCATCATTATCAGACTCCTCATGTAGCTTCCAGTCCACATTGCTATCAAGAGTGACCAACGCAGTTGATCCCTTTGAAGTTCCTGCATCCTTCTGATACTGCTGATAAGTAGAGTATCGTACTTCATCACCAGCTTTCCTGTCTTTGCATTCTCTAGAAAAGTGACCTATCTGTTGGCATGTGAAGCATTTAACCTTCCTTTTATCAAACCTTTCTGGATCGCGTCCTTTGAATCCAAACCGTCTGCCAGCTTTGCGCTCAAAGGTCTTGATATCCATGGAAAGCATGGCCACTTGCCACCTCAACTTCATCTCTTCAAACTCAAGTGGGTCCACTTGATCAAAATCCTCATAAGCCAGTTCCTGCTGAGGATCATAATCAGCAAAGAAAGATCCAAGAACATCTTCCATAATTCCACTGGATCTAGGAAGAGAGCTTGATGAAGGAGCAGCATTAGATGATGATGAATATGGGCTTGGACCATAGCTTGACTTTGGAGTAGAGGCTCCAACAAATGCAGTATGACTAGCAGTAGAAGATGATCGAAAGGGGCTTCTTACATCATGTTCAAGAGCTTTAAGTTTGTTATACAGCTCATCAAAGGTCATCATGTCCAAACCACCTTTAGCTTTTAAAGCTATGCTTACATGTAGCCAGGAAGGAGGTAATGACCTTAGAAACTTAGAGTTACAGTCATCATTATCCGGCTTAGCCTGTAGCTGATTCAACTGACTTAAGATCTTGTGAAACTTATCATAGCCCTTGTGAATTCCTTCCTCTTCAGAGATCTGAAAGTCCTAAAACTGTTGTCTTAGCATGGACTTCTTCAGTCTTCTGGACTCCTCATTCCCACCGAACTTCGCCTTAATCGCTAACCAGATATCTTTGGCATCTTGCATGAAGTGAAAATCACTCAAGTGATCCTCAGGAATAGCTTGCAGAAGAATAGTTCTGACCTTTGTTTCTCTCTGAACTGCCAGCAACTCTTCAGCAGTTTTGGGAGGAACATTCATCATATTACCAGCAGCATCCGTGGTAGTCCTCTTCAAACTGTTCCCCTTCAAAATTACCTGCCATAGATTCCAATCAATGTTGGAGATCCAGTTTTGCATCTTCATAGCCCAAAGATCATATTCCTCCCTTTTAAGGTAAGGAAACTTAGCATTGCTATTAGATAGACTTAGTTGCTGCAGATGGGTGGAGTTTTGGTTGTTGGTGAGTTCAGTATCAGCATCTGAACCAGGCATGATGTTTTTGTTATGGTTGTATGGGTGTTTAGAAAAAGCTTGTCCTTAGTATCGTAGAGACTCTCACGAGGCTCTGATACCACTTGTTGAAACAAACAAAGACCTTGATAGATCTTGCGCTCGTGGATCGTTATGTATGCCTATGTAATCACAAGCACAATAAAAGACAATCTCTACTACTAATGTTTATCAGCGGAATATAAACACAAGTAACAAATAACTAAGAACTTCTTGATCCTCTATGGATCTTTATATGAACTAAAACTGAGTTTTTCCAATCGGTACATAAACCTTTCTAATGTGTTCTTTTTATAGATAAGGAACCCTAAACAATATCGCTAAACCGTTTTCCAAGAAACGTATAATCATAAAACTAAATAAGATATACACAATCACTTCCTAATAAAGCTCATGTATATCCACACTAAATAAACTAAACACGGAATAAACACTTCCGTAGAAACAAACTAATCACTATTATACTTCAGTAGAATAAGTCTTCGGCAGAATCCACTTCACTTCAGTAGAAACACTTCGGCATTAAGTTCAGCATAATCCAGACTTTCACATAATTCCCAACACTGTCTGAAATAATCGCCAGATTAGGCACTTCACCAATGCATTCTTTCAACCACCCCAAAAACAATGTCCAGGCTTCAGCTGTCTCACCCTGTGCGACCCCGGTAGCGATTGGAATAATCTGATTATTACCGTCCATACCAACAGCAAGCATGTTGGTTCCGAGATACTTCCCTTTCAGATGCGCAGCATCAATTATAATCAATGGCCGCATGAAGGCTATAAAACTCCGAATCTAGTATCGTTAAGTATATATTAGTGATTAGTATACGTTAAAGCTTAATAAGATGTGTGTATAAGAATAATAATAGTAAATATACTAATACTAACAATTAATATAAATGTGTCCAAAACTTACCGCAAAACCAAATGCTACAAAAACCATCTTAAATCTGCCAGCTTCGTCTGTATCGATGTGTGTTACAGTCCCCTCGTTTTTTAGCTTTAGGTTATGACAATATAAAGCTAACTGCTCAAACGATTGTTCATGTTTACCGTTCAACACCTCAAAAGCCAAATTCCTACCCCCCCAAGCTCGTTTGTAAGAAACGTTTACTTTCCATTCAAGACTAAGATCTCGTTGTATGTCCTTTCCAGTATATACCCTCTGAGTATCTTTCAATTTATCGATTAGCAACTGACTAAGTAATTTCATTGTCGCATTACGATGATTAGGATGTAATTCAGTTCTTGAACATGTGTGGACATTGTTGATGCTAGAAACAAAGAATGTGCTATCCATTTTTTTTTTACGGGTGTATATGTTCCACGAGCAGCCTTCATTTATACATTTCACGTTGTACCTCGTGGGTTCAGATTTAATAACTTTGTATTCAAATCGCTCAAGTAATGATTTCTTTCCAATAGTAAACATGCATTCTGCTTTATTATAAAATTCTTTATGTTTATAAAAAAAGGTATCGGTTTTTTGGGAATCGATGTTTTTTAATTCTGGTTGTGGTGCAGTTGGTGGCATGGGCATATTTTTAAATGAGTCTCTTTGCGAAGGAGGAAGTGAATAATCAGGTTTGTGAAAAAAGGTATCCTCGACCTTTGGGGTGTCATGGTAACTATGATTGTGAAGCAGCGGAAAATTCAGGTCTAATGATAAATGATTAGAAGCCGAAGATGATTTTACCTCTGAAGGTGGCGGTTCTTTTGTTGAAATTAGCAGAGCTTGAGTTTGCTCATTCTTACAACATAGTTCACGAATGAAGTATTGGACGTCTTCATCATCAACCACGTCCAATTCCATGGAACCATCTTGGTAAGATAACCTGACTCTATCATTTGGTGTCTCTTTGACAGCGTGAACCTTTTTCTTCACATACGCAACTAGTTTATTGAAAGTGATATTTTTAGGTAGTTTCACTCCATGTTTAGATGAAGGATGCACTATATAAACCTTAAAAGTAGAATTGTCATCGTAATCCATGGTTGTGTTTTGAACAAACTTAGCTGGAAAAAATTGTTGGACATTACAGTAAAGTCTTTTTAGTAAGCCAAATGCAAACTACCATCCCTTTGTACTTGTGCATTTACTTAGGTTGCCCAACAATGTAAACTTTCTAAGGTTGCCCAAAATTATTGTATCAACATTGATACACTTTCATGAGTGTATTAAGTATAAACCACCCATTTGTGATTGTTTATTATAAATGTTGTACTTGTGCCAACTGCCTAAGATTTACTAAGATACACATTTATTAACTTTCCTAAACTTGCCAACTGCCCACTGGCTGAAACTAGTAACTTATCCCAACTACATATACATTGTAATAAGTAATACCAATTTCAAAGTTGTAGTAATGTCTAGCGGTAAAAATTCATTATGCTATAACTAGTTTTAGTAATATATTTAGGATTCTTACTTTTGTTTTTCGTAATTAACAGGGATTGTGCGTAAGCGTTTATCTTTTGAAGTGGAACGACCATGTGATGACGTGATTCATGAAATATATAGCAAACAACTTAACAAAAGATCTAAGAAGGCTGTAGCTGAAAAAGGTGTGTTGGCGGTCAAGGAAATAGGTGACAATAATAAAGATGAGCACAAAAGTATAAATGGAAATGTTGATGGTGAGAAGTCGCTTACTAAGAAGCATGAAGATGAAGCAATAATGGAACAACAAGCCGAACAAGATAGGGCTGAAAGAGAAATGGAAGAGAGAATGCGGCAAGACCGGGAAATGGAGGATCTGTTCTGTAACATAGAATAAGGTGACCTTGGACAATCAAAAAATGAAGGATAAATTTAGTAGAATTTAGTTGAAGTTACATTAACAACCTGCACACTTATGCATGTTTGTTTCCTAAACGTAATCTTAGTTTAAGAAAACATGTAATATTCAGTTATTTAAAGTTCATATAATTCACATTCCAGACTTGCATGTTTGTTTCCAGGCTTATATTCTTGGGAAATACGGGAAACTACTGCATCTGCTGAAGAGAAGAAATTGAAGTTAAATTGTTCATTCATTCATTCAAGAAACAGTTTACAGCTTACAGCTTACAAAATGCAATCAACTTCAAATGCCACTACAAGAAAAGAGCTATACAAGATATACTAATCCTAATCTAGTACATCTGTTCCAACATCTAAGAGGCTGTTGGATATGCATGATCGCTCACATCTTTCACACTAGATGCTGGATATGCATTCGTGAAGTCTTGCATAGCCACCCATTACTTTTTTCTCGATGGCTGGATATGCATGACCACTAGGACGAGGAAGCTTAGGATCAAAATGGGAAGGATGGATTGATGCAAATAATGATGATGAAGAAAAATAAAGTGTCCTTTATGCTTCATCTGCTGATTTCACCAAAAAGCAATCCATTCTCCTTCACCAAGCTCTTCCTCTATACGAAGTGTGAAGATGCACCAAAACTTGGCGCAGGTAGACCAAGTACCACCTCCCGTTCGGCACCAGGCCTTTGTTGAGGTTGAGGTGCTGGAGGTTGGGAGTAACAAGGTATCTCAGCAGTGAGTTCCTCTGTGTTATCAGAAGAATCACTTGGATCCACTACACCGTCATCTTCAGAAGAAGAGAGAAATAGGGATGTCAAAGGGCGAGGGTCATGTGGAGGTGTCCAGAACTGGAGAAAATCACTGGATGATGAGGATGATGGAGAAGAGGTTGGATTTAGAACCTCTGGTGAAGTATTCATGGTCAATTTTTGTTGATTGTGTTTTTATTGGAAACTAGGGTTCATAATGGTAATTGGGGGTAAAATGGTGTGAGAGAAGTATGCATTGGGAAGATTTTATAGACGGGTTAAAGGTTTACTGTAAGTTAATGCGAGTTGTTGGCACAGTAATTCTAGAATCTTACCGAAGATATCCAAGTCTTGGGTTGGTTTCTACTGAAGCGCATAACTTCAGCAGATTGGATATATGTTTCTGCTGAAGTGTTAAAATTGCGTGAGGTCAGACAAGCTGTACACGTAAGCAAGGGTCAACAAAAACTACCAATACTTTTGACTATTTCTATACACCTTCTACCCAACACTGTCTCTCACTTCCACTTCAAAATATCCCACTTCCCTCTTCTAATACAAACAAAACCCTCAAAGATACAAGAATCATAACCCTAAAAATATCAATTCATCAAATGGCTCTTCAATTCAAGAAGGATCACAACAAAGTTGCGTTCTTGGGAAATGAAAAAGGTGATGAGCTGTATGTGCCTATGGTGGAGTTCTTGAAAAGAACAAAGATTCACTATGCCCTAACGCATTCTCCCAACCACATTTATGAAACGTTGGTCAAACAATTTTGGGCTTCTGCTTCCACACGGAGTGAAAAGGAGATTACGGCCATGATTGACGGAACAGAGTATGTAGTCACAGAGGAGCTGATAAGGACGAAGCTTCGCTTGGATGATGCTGATGGGGTATTTCACTCCAGTACTGAGGATATACTCACAGGGCTGAGAGCTATTGGGTATCAAGGTACTAGGACTGACATATGGTTAAAGAAGCACTTCTGCCCCAAGTGGAGGTTCTTGGTTCACACGTTGCTTCAGTGCTTTAGCATCAAATCTGGGGCATGGGATCAATTCTCTTCACAATTGGCATACGGTATAGTGTGTCTTTCACAAGGGTTAACTTATAATTTTTCAAAGTTTATTTTTGATAATTTGGTTGAAAATATCAATAGGAAACAACATAAGTTTTTAATGTACCCTAGATTCTTACAAATAATTATAGACACCTCTACCCAAACCCAAGGCTTTTATGAAGTAGGAGCTCTTACAGCCAAACTCTTTGCCTCTATGAGAACTAACTTTGAGGGGGCACATTATCCATTGACAGAGGCTATGTTGCCTCAAGACAATATCGCTGCTGTTGAGGAGAATGTTGCTAACATTGATGAGGGCCCCTCCTTTTCTGCTGAAGCTTCTCATGTTGCACAAGACCAGCCTCCACCAACACCGACTCTGGCACATTGTCCTAGTCCACCACAAGCACAAGATCCTCTTGATGATTTTGAGTCTGACCTAAACAGATTGACCACACTTAGTCCTCCAAGGATACCTATTGATGAGGTACCTCCCATCACCACAGATCAATCTGCTGGTGGAGAGGACCCTATTACTCTCTCATCTGTCTATGCTCTTGTTCTCAGGTATGTAGCTGAGGTATCTAGTCTGAAAAAGGAGCTTGCAGAGACCAAGTCTTCTCTTGGTAGTAAGATTGACGAACTGCAATATAAAGTTAAGGAATTAGAGGACAAACTAGAAAAGACCAACAAAAGGAAGCTTGTGGTTTCTTCTGAAGAGGAAGAGGAAGAACATCGTTATGAGTCTCTTGATATGTTAGCTGATGTATCTATCAATGATCCTTCATTAGCAGTTGCACAATCTCCAAAGAAGAAGGAGCCTGTTCTTTATCAAAGGAGAAAGAAATCGTACTTGAATAAAGCATCTACTGAAGTCTCCAAGGATCCAGAGCTTGTCAAAGCTGCAGCTGCTGATACCCCAATGGAGGATGTTGCAACTAAACTTGGTCAATCTTCAGTCATACAAACACGATCAGTGTCCTCTACTGCTGAAGTACACTCACAACATGTTTCTTCTGAAGAAGACTTGGGTGCTTCTACTGAAATTCCTGCTATCAATATTGCTGATGATGATTGTGCTAAGGAGCCTTCATCTCACACTTCGTACTTCAAAAGGATTGCTGGGAATGAAGTTGCAGCAAAGACCAAAAGACCAAAGTTTGTTGAGATAGTGGATAATGTTGATGATATTCCACCAAAGAAGATCTCCCAGCTGGTTACATCTGAAGAAATTCCTCAAGCCACTCCTTCATCTGACAAGGTGCCTTCTGCTGAACCATCTTTGGTTTCTGCTGAAGCTCCTACAGAATTTGCTAGCTCATCTGACAAGGCTCGATCTGCTGAACCAGTCGCCATTTCTTCTGAAGCACCTATTGTACCAGCTCCCACTCCTACTGTCGCATCTGTTGGCTCAGAAGATGATGAACCATCTTTAGGTATCTATAAGACTGGTAGGAGAAAGAAGAGGATGGCCAAATTAACTCCCTTGGATCTTGAGGCTGATGAGTCAACCTTTATCAAAGAAGGGTCTTCATCTGATTTTCCTGATGGAGATCCAAATGTGCTGGTCAATTGGACATTGATAAACAAAGAACTCAATGTCATGCATCGAATGGATAAATCTTCAATGGAGTTCACCTTTTTGAAGGAAATACTTCATTTGGTAGACAGGGCAGACTTGCTTTCTCTGTACACTCTTGTCACCTCCCATTACTGCAACAATGCACCACAAGGTTCTGGGATGTTCTTATTAGGAGATCTTCATGTCCTGTTTAGCTCTCAATCTCCTAATGATAAAGGACACGTCATCTGGCAGAACTCACATTTATGGCAGGTTGAGTCCTGGAGATTCTATCCTCTGCCTCGTGTGCATCTAGTTGAAACGAAGGGTGGAATCACAGTCTGCATGTTCGCTGAGAGAATTTATCCATTGTCCAAAAGACTTATGGAGAAGATGCTGACTAACAAGCTGGAAATTCCTCCAAATCCAGTGGGGAATGAAATACCACAAGCTGAACAACTGGTTAGACTGATTAAGACTCAGCTCCTTCAAGAACAAGCTGCATCATCGTGTTCTTAGTTTTTATAGCTTGTATTTACATTTCGCTAAAGAATACGAGTTGTAGAGATTTTATATTAGTTTGGTTGTATTTACATCATCGTGTTATTAGTTATTATAGCTTGTATTATAGCTTGTATTTACATTAGACGTTCAACGGATGAGTCGATATGTTATGGTTACGCATTAGACGTTCAACGGATGAGTCGATATGTTGTGATTACACATTAGATGTTCAACGAGTGAGTCGATATGGTATGGTTACACATTAGACGTTCAACATATATATTTGGAAATTATTCATTAATTTATAAAACTGCATCAACCTATGCAGTCATGTTTACTTTCCATTCATACAATCATCTAATAAGGACTACTATCAAATGGGTATAAGGTGTTAGTTGTTGTGTAGTAAATGAAGTCATTGACTATTTGTCTTGTTGTTTATTACTTACTATAAGTGGGTAGATGGTTGTGGGCATTCCTAAAGAATGCTGTTTGTGGGAAAACCACAGCAAGTGCAATTTTGTTTGGGCAACCCACGGGTAGTATGTTTCTAACCACCCCTGTGTTTGGGCAACTCAAGGGGCTGTTATGTAACATGTTGATCTATTAGTATATAATCCCCAAATCACTGCGCTATCAAATTATTCATCTTTAAACACTTGAAATTGGCGCATATCACAAACCCTAACAACTCCCAAACTGATAATTAAACGTGGTTTACATCCAAAGGACACAAATGTCGACAGAATATCCCACCACACACAACGTCGTTGCATACCTAACCGAGAACAATCATACTGAAGGGTTCCATGAGATGATTGCTTTTCTCAAACACACACCAATTCACTATGCAATAAGTGTACAACCTATCATTGTTCAAGAATACATTAATCAATTTTGGTTGAAGGCAAAAATTCAAAAACGAGTTGGACCCGAGGTTATTAGGAGTCTTGTTGATAAGAACGAGATAATAGTCAACGAGGATGTGATTAGGGATGTTTTGAAGCTGGATGATGCTGATGGGGTTGTCAATTTGTCTGATGATGAAATTTTTCAGGGGTTGCAAAGATTGGGTTATGAGAAAAATGTGGAAAGAATTAAGTATCATAAAGGTATGTTCTCACCCCAATGGAAGTTTTTAATACATACTTTGCTTCTGTGTCTAAGCAACAAGACCACTGGGTTTGATGAGTTTCCATCAAAAATAGCAACTGCTGTCATATGTTTATCACAGGGGAGGGTGTTTAACTGGTCTAGGTTGATCTTTGAGGGGTTAATAAAGAACATTAAAGAAAAGGGTAAATACTACTTATATCCTAGGTTTGTTCAATTAATAGTCGAGAAACAGATCACGGCACCCATTCATCATAAAAAAGAGTATGAGGTACATCATATGTCTCCTAGGGTGTTTACACACTTGAGAAAAAAAAATGACAAGTTCTCAGGAAAGATTACACCTTTATTCCCTAATATGCTTAACCTGCCAGACATTCCTGAAAATGAGGAGGTGCTTGAATCCCAACCCAACCAAAGCAATGATGCTCAACCCACTCCGACAACGTCTGAACATACTGCTGCACCAACAGGATCCACTGCTAAACCATTACCTTTACCTGAATCACAAAACACCCAAACCAATGATGCTGCTCCCACTGCTACCACTGAACCTCAACCCAATGCCACCGTATCAGATCCCACGGGTGAGAATATTATAGAAGTAGTTAATGAATTGAAGGCTAAATGTACACAAATGGAAAATACAATAAGAAGGTTGAAGCACAGGGTTTATGTGTTGGAGAGAGTAAGAAGACCAAGGTTTGAGACGTCTAATAGAGTAATGAAGATGACTAAGAAAGGCAGGTCCTCAAAGGGGAGGAGCAAAAGCATTTGTTCAGGGGAGGAGGTAAACATGGATGTTGACCTTAATGAAAGCACTGATGCGACCTTAATGACAACCTCGGTCACACAAACACCCAAGGAAGTTGAAAAAGAGGTTGCCGGTACATTGATGAAGTTATGTAAAAGCTTACCGAGTCGGACTGGATCGGGTACTTCACATTTTCCTATTATACTTAGACCCACTGGTCCTAAACCCTTGGCTAAACCTTTGGCTAAAGGTTTGAAGGTTGGAAAAGCAGAATTGATAGAGGAAGGAAAAGAACAAACGGTAGAACCTTTTAATGTTGCAGTTGAAGACGAAGAGGAAGAAGTTGTGCATGCTGTATCTAGTGATGATACAAATGACAGCACTGCTGTAACATCAGAGGTTATTTCATCAACAGTTACGTCAGATACACATTTTGGTACTACAACCACTGATAGTACGATTATCACAACTACTGTAACACAACCATCGCAGGAGAAGGAGGTTGCAGGTACGCTGCTGAACTTGTGTAGAACCTTAGCAATTCCTGATTCTGTTATTGCACCTGTTCCCATTGTAATTGAACCTACTGGAAATAAACAATTGGCTAATACTTTGAAGAATGGGGAGGCAGTGAATAAAGTAGTAGATCAACGAGACATAGGAAAGGGTGAAGCTATTTCTGAACCTGAAGTAGATGAACTTCAATTTGATAGTACGGAGGATCAGATTTCACATGATCGTGAACTATCAATACAATTGGATGAAAATTATAAGGCTGAATATCTAGCATTAGAAAAAAAAAAGAAAGAACAAGATGAAGCGACTATGAGAGTGATTGAACAATTGAACAAGGAACAAGCATTTGTCCAGGGTTCTGAAATGATAAAGTTGGAATGGAGTAATGAAGAATGGGCACTATTAGATGTTCCATCAAGGTCAACGGTTCTTGCTGCGAGGGCGAGACAAATGCAGAAGGAGAGAAGTGTCGTACCATACAATAGTAAGAATAACAAACCTCCAACTAGGGCTCAAAGGAGAAATTTCATGATCTCAATTCTCAAAAACGTGGAATTTTGAAAAGGCAAAGATTTAAAAATATTGACGGACGAAGAGATTGAAAAGCTGTATGAACGTTGGTTAAGAATGAAAGATGATTTCATTCCTATGAATTCTGATAAAGAAGCAGATTGGATCAACAACGAACAAAAGCGAATGGCAGAAATTCGGGAAAATGTGCGTTCTAAGAAACAGAAATTGGATGAAGGGATGGAGAGGGAAGAAAGAATGGATGTCTATCTTAAGGTGAGTGATATACAAAAGCCGATTAATTGTACACCACTAAACGCCGGTAAACCAGTTAATGATTTGAAAATAATCACTGACAATGGTAGAGAAGTGATTGAAATAACAAGAGCAGATGGATGCAGAAGTAGATACGTAGATTTTGGAAGCTTGTTTTTCTCTCTATCAAAAGAGGATTTGGAACAGTTATGGAAAGTCATTGATTTTAGATATGGAAAGCATGGGCCAACTGGAGGATTAGCAAGGTTGGTGTGGAGATCAGTGAAAAACATGTGTCAACCTAATCCATCGGACAAATTCTGGAAACAATTTGAAGTAGTTGAATGGATGCTTTATGAGCATTCCAGAGTACATGCTGTACAATCTACTAAGGATAAGTTTTTCATGTTTATTGATAAAGCCTATCCATTGTCCAAAACTGTTGCCAGGAAAATGTTGGAAGCGAAGCTTGATCGACAAGGAACCATATCAACAAATCCAATGGTAGATCAATTGCTATTGAAGATTCAAAAGATTGCTGGTGTACAAGGTCCTTTGGCAATAAAACTCTCAAGGAAGGTTAAGTAGAATGGGTGGTGTATCGTGAAAGAATGTCTGAGACGGCTGGTGGGTCAAACCATGGATTGAATTATTGTTGGAACCACGGCAAGTATGAAGAAACCACGTTTATAATAACTGTTGAAACCACGGGTAGTTCAGATAAAAACCACGGCTAGTATGAAGAAACCACGGCTAGTTCAGATAAAAACCACGTCTAGTTGAAAACATACCACGGCAAGTATGATCAAAACCACGGCTATAAGGACTGTTGAAACCACGTCTAGTTGAGATGATACGACGGCTAGTTTAGAATAAACCACGGCTAGTAGAAGATTGGAAGTTGGTTTAAATGTAATATCATAATTTATATGTAATCAGTTTTTCGAACTTAAACAAGCAATAATAATATCAACTAATAATATTTACAAACATTGTCAAAACATTTTGGATATTTACAGATTTATCATTCCAATAGTTACTACAATTGATTATACATACACAAAGAATGACCATTCCTTATGAGCTAACATCTTTATGTACCATTTTTTTACATACACAAACAATGACCATTCCTTGTAATAAATATAGTCAATGACCAGCATACTGAATCTTGTATTTCCATAGGTACTCAAACATTCTTTCACGATAGGCAAGAGCTGTTTCTGCAGGATCGTCAGACTCTAATGGCATGTTATGAGTCAGCCTATATAGGTTAATGCAAGACCATATCCCGCAGTCACCGTATTGACCTGTTTGTTTGGGGACGTCAACACATTTTTGAAAGCTAATCCGATAGGCGTTGATATCTATGCCTTTTGCTGCAAAGACTCCCGTTTCATCTAGTAATTTTGGCAGCCAATACTGAAATTTTGCAGGCATGGTATCCTTCCACCAGATGCGTCTGTTTGTAAAGGCTGGAAACGAATCATACAATGTCAAAACACCCGTACTGATATGCAGCTCTCCTATCGCCCAGTGCTTGTCAGGTTCGTTTATTGGAAATAGTACCTACATCATTTATGACATCAGCATAACGCACCCGCTGAACATTTTCAGACAACTACGGCAATATGGAAAGAAATAAATACCTTTTCAACATTATCCCAAGGCACCGGGTACTTTACACCATTTGCCCAATAGGTTCGTACCCAGTCATTAACTACTTGAGCTGTGAAAAAGGGACCCACCATAGCCCAGTCGGCATCTGATGGTCGGAAATGCCACAGCAAATCTACCCATATGTCAAGGTGCTGTTTACACAATTGGGCACATTATTAAAAACATGTGGGAATCACAAAGAAACATTTATGGTAGAATACTAACAACTGATTTTATACGCACCTCGTCCCTCAGCCATCCATCCTTGTTTGCACCCGTAGCCAATAAACAGTCCTAAAACCGGAGATCAGCAATAGTGTCTTCATTGCCCCATGGGAAAATAAACCTAGTACCATTATTCTCTTTCAAAAATTTTTGAACGGAACATGGCACAGTTACCTTTTTGGTTTTTTTCTTCCCAGTCCCAGTTCTCGACAGATTCTAAATTATTAAAAATTAACTCTTTTAGTTAATGTTTGTATTACAAACTAAGAGACATATAAGTTGACACGGTCAAATACCTCTACAAACGGTTCCAATGTATCATCAAAATCTGGAGCGTTAGGAGGGGATGGGGTTTCACAATTAATCCTTGCTGAACGCCTTCTCTTTGGAGTAGTGGCTGGTGGAGTAGTATAGGGTGAGGTGCAATATCTCCCTGGCTTCCTCTTACGTTTAAGGGAGTTGAAAACTAATCTGATATTTGCAGCCTTTAAAAATAAAACGATTCATCTTTTAACAAACAGCTCGACTATCCAAACAATTAAATAACTTCAATGCTCAACTGTTATTCTACGGCATAAATTGTTTTAGTCATGACTAACCATGTGGTGTCTATTTTAAGGACAAGAACAACAAAGCATGACTGTTTGTTCAGGGCCCTTTATTATTTTCAAAAGAAAATCCTCTGCAAAGTTGACTATGTATGTTTAACTATTTACATGTGACTTAGCACGTGGTGTCTATTTAATAGCGAAACCATGATCTTATTGTTCACCATATTTCCATCAAATATTTGCTCCTATCCATTTTCAGTTTCATAACAATATTTCGATAACATTAATTGATTTATGTCGAGTTCTAAAGGAGTTAGGTTTGAGGAAAACCACGATGAAAGGGAGTGGTCGATAAAGGTAGCAAGAGAGGTAATGTTTCCTGAAATATATGAATTATATGGACCAGATGCTGAACCAACTTACCGATTACCAGCTGAAGTGCTAGAAGACATAAGAAGAGAGATATACGGTATTGAAAAAAAACAAGTTATAGAACCAACTGGCGTTGGTAACTCAAAGCAATCACAAAGGTTGGGAGCCAATGCGCAAGATGTTGGTCCTAGTAGCCGTGAAACTAATGTTCGGAAGCAAATGAATTGTCGTAAGACACTTAAACAGTCAAGTCAACCATAAGTGAAAATAGTTTGCATGTTTCCTATGTTGTAAAAGTGATGTATTAATGAAAAAGATAAATTAATATTTTAAAAATTATATCAACTGTAGCACATTGTAAAGATAAGATAAGATTCTTTGCACACAGTAAAAGACAGTATTTTATTCTAAGTGAAGTACAGCACAATGTAAAAGATAAGATTCTTGTTACTGCTACATATCCTACTACATAATATTTTCCTAGTTTCTGGTCTCTTATTATCACAGATCTCACTTTCTTCTCTCTTATTCTCGCTCAAGAACAATGGCAGCACCAAATGGAAACTTTCAAAATGATGAAGAAGAGTACGAGTTTGTCTTAAACAACGATTTGCTTTTTGACGCAGTGTTAGATGCTTTTGGTGAAGAACCAATGTCAGAATATGGTTCATATAGGCAAGTGAGTGTGTGGATGAGGACAAATATCCTTACTTGGCTGCGTCGCCAAGACTTCTACTGGGATGAGATTTATGGAGTTGATGAGGAAGAGGAGGAAGAATATGAAGATGAGGAAGATCTAGAGAATGAGGAGGAGGCTCAAACTGAGCTGGTGCAGCAAGGTCAGATAGTGCAGCAAAATGAGGTAGAGGAAGAGTTTCAAAGTGAGGTGATGCAGCAAACTGAGGTGGTGCAACAAACGCAGGAAGATGATAACAACCCAGTCGAGCAACATGTGAATAATCCTACATTATTTGAAGATATTTATAATTTGGAAAATAGGATTACTAGTCTTGAAATATTGTTTCAACGACTCAAAGCAATTAAGAAAAGCAAGGGAGAGAGCTCTGGAACTAAAATGTAGATTATGATGATGGTCATTTATGTATTTAGTATCATATTTGTTTTTTAGGTGTCGAAAACTGTTTTAATGTATGTTTATGTGCTATCTATGCAAATGTATTAATGTATATAGTAATCAAATGAAAAGCAGGGACTTGTTTGTTGGTAAGATAATTAAATGTACCTTGACAACATCCTGCCCATCCTCATCATCAATGCATATAACTTCAACAGGTTGTGTATCTGCCCCTTCCATAACCGTTTCCTCAACATCCATATCCAATGTGTCTAATTGTGGAGCAACTTGCGCAGCGGGATCATAAACGTTGTCTACCGGTAAAGCCCCCTGCTGCAGCCACGGGTCTAACAATGTAAGCGTAAACTGCACAAACCATTCCCACCAAAGAGGTGGCCGCCAAACAACAATTTCTTTACCCTTGGCACTGTCATTATCTTTTACCGCACCATTCACATCCATCGATTCCTAGATAAAGGGTATGTGGGTTTGATTTTGAAATAGAATAAAATAAAAGAAGGGAAAAAAAAACAATATATATATATGCGTACGTCAACAGGAGTTGGATCAAACCCATCATAAGCAATGTCTGAGAACTCATCATTCAAATTTGGTAAGGCAGCAAAATCAAATTTGTTATCCACCTGCATTATACTGTTGGAATGATGAGCATCGTCAAGACCTCCCGATAAAGCAGCTTTCATAAGTTGGGACATAGGCCCGGTAAACTCATCGGAATCGGCATACAACAGCTTCTGCTTGTCATCGGATCCTACGTTACTCCTGACTGGGGTGTGTTCATCGGTAGTAGCCAACGGTTTGTTGCCATCAACAGTATCCACCTGTAAAAAAGTTAACTTACTTAGGCAATCAAAGACACCATTTTGGTGGAATGAAGTAACAAAAATTCAAAGAACAGGTTTTTACCTTAATCTCACCAACATCATCTTGTGACTTTATTCCTAAAGCATCCTCAATTACCACAATTCTCTTTTGTACGCTGTGTAACTCACATAAGAGCTGTGATACACCAACTACTCCTACACGTGCTTCTATAGTACCAACCCAGGACTTAAGGGATTTAAGCTCAGCACGAAAGTCATCTTTATCTAAGGTATGTGACGATTCCGCTTTGTCACATTTGATCCCATCTGCAACCTCAACATTACCGGCTACAACATCTTCAACCTTCTCAGGCTCATTCATATTCAACATTTCACCAAGCCCAACAACAATCTCTTCTTTAACAGCTTTGTCATTGACACTAGACGTTTGACCTTCTGTAACTACTTCATCGGCGTCACACAAAGGGACATTTAAATCGGTTTCAATGCCACCGCATACATCAAGACCAGCCATACCTGCCTCTTCTTCCACCATCAGTTGGTCAGCCAACTCTTCTCTTCTTTCAACAAGTTGGGAATCTAGTTGACGGATGTACTCCATACTGCGAATGTACCACGGACAACTCAGCTCGGCATTTGTCGGTACAATCTTCTGTAGTGGTCTGAAAGCCTGAATAACAAAGGAGATAAGCTGATATGCTAAATGGAATAAAAACATACAACAGTTAACTAATTTTGAGTTTTTACTTACCGGATCAAATAAAATTGTATAATGTTTTTTTTCAAAGTTTTTTACTTTGGACCAAGCTAGACAACGTGGGATCTTCTCTGGGTCTTTGGTCCAGAACTGGGAGCTGTTTGGGAATGTCTCCATAATCCAAATCTGAAAAAACAAATACATTGAATTAAGAGTTACTGTTTGTGATTATAGTGGTTGTGATTATGGTTGCAGTGGTTAGGATACCAGTGGCTGTATATGTAGTAACAGGGGATACAATTACATAACGTGTTGTTGCAGCAGTGGGTTCTTCTGAACTAGCAGTGGATGAAGACACATTGTCAGTGGTTTCAACCAACTGTTTACAAATGAGTTCTATGTATTTATCTACTGCCAAACCATCAACCATAACATCCTTAAATCTACACAAACACTTACACTGACTACAGAACAATGCCTAGGGAACCAAGCCAATGGCTAATGAACAATGCCAACACATTATTAAGATTAACCATCAGAATATATACAAGCACAAATAATGTATGTTACAAGTAAAATATAACCTTCAACACCCATGTAAATCCATACACACTGTATGTTTGTTCTTTTTTTGGATCTTTTGAAACGGGCTTCTTTGATTCTGCCTCAAGATGCCTAGGAACAACATTCACCGTTCTTTTATACAGATGAGCCCACATGTATTCGCCCCATGGATACTCATTCCATACACAAAAATCCTCAACATTCCTTAGCAAATGGTCAGGAACATTAAACCTTCCTTCCCGACCGATAAAGACAAATGTTGCAATCACCAACAAAGCAACCCTCACAGCATCTTCATCGGATAACAATTCCCACCTTTCCGCCGACTTTACCAACGCCAAAAGGTCATCACCCTTAACTTTTTTGTTCTTAGTTTTCTTTTTATCGGGAAACAACCGATCAAAAAAAGGACTATATGTTAAACCCTTAACAACATGGCCGTGGTCACTTTCACTATTATCTACTGGTCCTAAACGAAACCCAGTTAGAAGACTAAATTGTTCACGGCCAAAATCAAAAACATTATCACCTAGTACAAAAGTTAAAGGTGGACAACAATCAGTAACTTTTGACACCTCAACTGCATTTTGATATAAATAATGGTATAAGTGGTTGTCAGGGGAATACTTAGGAAAATCTAACCAAGGGCCAAAGACAGTTTCTCTAACGGTGTGTTCTTGAGTTTAAAATTGAGGAGAAAAGAATGGAAATGGAAAGAACTAAAGATGATGTTGTGTTCTTGAGTTTTTAAGTAGAGGAAAAGAAAGGATTTGGGAAGAAGAAGATAAGCTTAAATCTTCCGCCCATATATGGGAGGAATGGGAAGGAAGTCACTTTCTTTTCCTTTCTTCTTCACTTCCCTTATTCTCCTTTCTTTTCTTTTCTTTTAATGAAATCTGGAGAACACACCGTAAACAATTTGGTTCTATTAACATTCAGTGCACCTTTAATAGTAGCAATATGTTCTAATCTAGATCTGACCGTTAGCTTTGCATCAAACATGTTCGTGGTTGGATTCTTGAGATGTTGAAGAACTGCGATTGAGTGTAGGAATATGCGTCGGATTGCTTTGAATGTACGAATATGCGTCGTATGGAAGAAGAACTATTCAGGGAGTAGGATTAGGGCGTTGGATTATTGAGTTTGAGAGGGATATCTGTTTCACCAATGCGGATGATTTTTCGGCTTTGAGAGGGAAGGTGTGTGTGGGGTAAAGGAGTGTGTGTTTGGGATGATTTGGGTATTTTGTGTTTTGTATTTAGGTGTATTAGGATAATAAATAATTTTTTGAGGTATGTAATTTGGTTTATTAAAGGTGTATTTGTATGGTATAGAGTGGTATTTATAGAGAGTTGCCCGAAAGTACATATGTGTGGGCCCAAGTTGCCCAACTTATTTGCATTTAAAAATTGGTTTTTATAGATAGTTGCCCAAAAGTACATATTTGTGGGGCCAAGTTGCCCAACTTATTTGTATTTATAAACTTAAAAATATAAATTTTGATTTTTCACTAAAAGACAAAAATTGTCAGCTGCCCAATATAATATGTCAAAGTTGCCCAACAGACAACTTGTTAGTTTTGTACTATGTAAGTACAACGTGGGCCCAAATATTTGATAGAGTTGCCCATGGGAGAGTTGCCCATGGGGCATTTTGAGAAGTGAAAAAAAAGTGGGACATTTGGGGTAATAAAGTTGGGCAACTGGGGCATTTAAAGAATTTTCCCTAAATTTTAAAACAAAATTTCTCAAATGAATGTCCATGAACCTAGTTGCTGAGCGGGAACTTTTGACCCAATAGCTAGCATGCAAATGGTTAGTTAACATAAACGATAACAAAAACAAAAAAAAAAACAAAAAAAAAAAAAAAAAAATCTTCTATTATCAGACACAATGCTTGAAAGCCACTACTTTCTTATCCGAAAGCAGAATAATGGACATGCCACGGAACACAAGAAACAAATACTCTAGCAGCCGAGCTTCAACTTTCATCTCTCTCATCCCGGTCAAAGAAACCCACAAAGTAGCCATTTAAGTTTTAGTCTTAGTTTCTTGTTAGATCAGTATATGAATTATAGAAACCCATACAACACTCATTTCAACCTTTTTTCAATATTAGATTAGGCATATATACTTATATATATGCCTGGTTAATATAGTGATCATCATTTCAAATAAAAAAACTCATGAATATACATCTCTTAATCTCAACAGTAGTTATTATCATTGCAATAACTTTAGTGATACAAAACTTGTACCAAAAGTGGGCTAGGGTAAGCAATGACGAGAAAAAAAAACCGCCTCGACCGAAGGGTGCTTTGCCCATAATCGGACACTTACACCTGATAGCAGGTAGAACTAAGCTACCTCACAAGGTTTTAGGTAATATGGCAGAAGAATGCGGCCCCATATTTATTGTCAAGCTAGGGGTTCACCAGGCTTTGGTAGTGAGTGATGCGGAGATAGCGAAAGAGTGTTTCACCAAAAACGATCTGGTCTTTGCTAGTAGACCAAAGTCGTTGGTTGTAGAGCTCATGGGTTATAACTACGCAATGTTTGGTTTAGCTCCATATGGGGATTACTGGCGAACAATGCGCAAAATGGTCATGATTAAGGTTCTCTCTCAAAGACGTGTTGAGATGCTAAGCTCAATTCGAGTCTCAGAAGTAAGAACTTCCATGAAACATATATGTGAGGCTTGGGTACGAAACAAAGAGAGTACAGGCTCCAACAAACTACAAGTGGAGATAAAAAAACTCTTTGAGAACTTTCAATTAAACATTATAACAAGGACGATTTCAGGAAAGAGGTTTTCTCCTGGTGATGAAGAAAGTGCTCGAGTTCTTGCGGTGGCAAGAAAATTCCTTGAGTTGCTCGGAACTTTTGTGGTGTCGGATTTCCTTCCCTATGTCAAGTATTTGGATTTGGGAGGACATCAGAAAGAGATCAAGAAAACAGCGAAAGAGATAGACAATATCTTAGAGGGATGGTTAGAGGAGCACCGGAAACAAAGAGAGTCTGGTGAACATCAATGTGAAGGCGAGCATGACTTCATGAATGTATTCATTTCCATCCTTGAAGGTGCTTCTAGAGAAGAGTTTACGGGGTTTGACCACAATACAATGATCAAGGCAACAAGTCTAGTAAGCAAACTATTCAATCTCCTTTATATACTAGTACTTATGTCTCAAATATTATATCTCGTTCAGTAACTACTCCTTTGTGCTGTTTATAGTTTGCATAATATCGATAGTCAAGGTGGATTAAAGCTAATTAGAAGCAATTGCATTAGAACTTTCTCATGATCTTTTTGAACCTTTTATAACAATTGTGGAATACCATTCACGGGTTTGAACCATTTACTTAAAAGACAATTGTGGAAAGAAACTGACAAAAAATTGTATTGTACTGCAATAAATGGGGGACAAAGAGAATCAAAAGTACAAACCCTCCCTAGTAGGGAGGGTGAGAATAGTACATCCCTTACTTTAATACTATATTGATTTATAAAATCAACACACACACACACACTCTATTATTGAATCTTAATCCAACAAAAATCACAAGAAAATGATCTCAATCAGCAAATTAAACAAATCACAATCTATACTCCTGTTATTCAGTCGTGTCTAATTTATCTATCTTGATTAATGTTCTATCACAACAAAATAATTAAATGAATTATGAGTGAATAAGATGAATATTAAGAGAGAAATATTTGAGAGAAAAGCGTGTGTAAAACGATGATAAAGTAGTCCCTGTATTATATTTATTATTATATCTTTTAATATTCCTCTTAATCTTATACTGAAGCGTCCGGTGTCCTACCGCTCCGACTGCGGGGGAGTGTTAGACCGAATATTGATAATTCCAAATATGAGTTGTATATTAGTTGTCTAATTAGCATGATTTGTGGGCAATTATCTATTTACTCTAAATAGCCCAATGTATTCCCTATATATTTGCATGGAATGGAATTCAAAATCATTGAGTCGTTTATCTTTATCACATATTCTAACACCAACACTATACATTAAAGCAATAGACTGAGACCTGTAAGAAGAGCTATTAGAGGCAATGTCTTTGTGTGACTTCTCTATAAATAATAACGAGAGCACCCCTTACATTAGGTAAAGGCTTCTTGCTAGAATATTACTTCTTGTTTGCATATAAACATCACCCAGACCCATCAAAAATTGCATGAGTTTAAACATTTGATAATGCTTTTTAAAATCTTCAACAACAAGACAAATACATCTAGGTAACTGAATTAATGTATCAAATTGTTTCCAAAAAGCATTCAAGTTATTATAATAATCAGCAATATGAGTACCATTTTGACTAAGAGAATTATTTTTTTATGCAAGTTAAAAGTAACTGTACCATCAACTTTATCATATGTTTCTTTTCAATTCGTTTCACGCCACATAAATCCTATTAAATTTGACCCAAATATAATTCTTTTGTGATAGAGTTCAAAATCCAACTAAGAACAATAGGATTACATCTATCTCATTTTTTTTTTCATAGATTCTCGTTTGTATTTGACCTTCTACAAGATGCATCAATAAAACCAATCTTTTTTTTAGCCTCTAAAGCATTCATCATAGCACATGACCAAAAACACTTAAAGTACTATAATGATTAAGGTGTGCATGCAAATGACTACTAGCATCAACTTCATTAATCTGAGTTATTATTTCATTATCTGAATGAGTACTATTTTCATTCATAATCATCATAATGACCAAAACCATCATCATAAAATCAACACACACTCTCTATTATTGAATCTTAATCCAACACAATCACAAGAAACTAATCTCAATCAGCAAACTAAACAAATCACAATCTATACTCCTCTTATTCAGTCTTATAGCATTTATCTATCATGATAAACGGTACTGTATATTACAACAAATTGATCAAAAGAATTGCAGGTGAATAAGATGAATATTGAGAGAGAAATATTTGGAGGAGAGTTATTTTACATACCAAACTTTTGTCACATAACAAGGGACTTATTTTCACCATCTATCTAAAAATAAATCAATGTTTGAGATTAAGAGCATTTTATTATTTCACATATTTTTTATGATTTAAATATCTCTTAAACCGTTAATCGTTAAGCGAAAATATTTACACCATCGCGACGAGCATTTAATTATCTTTCTATAGACGGGCACCTTGATATACTTTCGAAAAAAGAAAATTTTTTGTTTTTTTTCACGTTTTTTCATATTTTTTTCGTTTTTTTACGTTACTAAAATTTGCATGAAAAAAATTATATATGATTAAACACTAAATTGAATATCACATGTGATATTAGTATTAAATAATATATGATATGTAATATCACATGTGATATGATATGTATATCATATGTGATTTTACACTAATATCACATGTGATATTACATATAATATATGATTGAATACTGATACCACATGTGATATTTAAATTAGTGTTTAATCATATATGATTTTCTAATGCAAATTTGATTAACGTAAAAAAACGAAAAAACTTAAAAAAATACGTGAAAAATACGAATTTTTTTTTGTCGAAAATATATCAAAGTGTTTATCTATAAAAAAAGAATTAAATGCTCGTCGCAATGATATATTTTTTTCGCTTAACGATTAAAGGTTTTAAAGATATTAATATTTGAAAAAAAAATGATGAAAGTTGGTTTTTTAAATTATTGGGATTAATCTCATCCATTAGATCAAATAAAAATAGATGGTGGAGGTTGATCCCTTGATATGTAAAGAATCTTTTTTCCTCAAATTATCTTAAATTAAAGGTCCGTTTGGTTTGTAGATGGGTTTGGATACGGATTTGGATTCGGATTCGAATTTGGATTTAGATTTGATATAAGAGAGATAATATATATTATAAAATAAAGAGTAAATTACACCGTTCGTCCTTGTGGTTTGCGTTGACCGCAACCTATCGTCCTTTGACCAAAAAACATGCACCATCCATCCTTAAGTGGCAAACGTTATGCGCCGTTAATCCTTCACACTAACGGCCCTCACTAACGCTCGTTATCTAACTAAATGTAGCATACAAGTGAGGGTATTTTTGTCCTTTTATTCTTGTTCCAACCATCACCATCCACCATCTCAAAAAACCATCATCTTCTTCACACATTTCCAAATTCAACACCCAAAAACATTATACCAAAACTCACAAACGCCAAAACTCCATTTTTATAAAACTCAAACACAAAATCAAAACCATTAAACACTAACCATTTCACACGATGTACCAAATCCTACAAAGACTAACTGTGAATATGACATTATCATTCATTTATTATCAAACACATTCCAATTATTACAAATCCATTTACTTATCATAAAATACATATTGTTTCTCAAGTTGCTTCATTTTTTCCCATCACTATCATCATCTATATGTTCATCCACAACAGCCAACCGCCAAACCATGGTTTTCATATTCATACTAACCTATTTAAATCCTATAAATTAACACTACCCATCACGACAACCCTTTTATCGAAAACTTTAATTAAAACATACATAAAGTGATAAAACCCACTTGAATGTAAATAACAATGACGATTTTTACCTAGATATATGGTCGAGTCTTTCTTTTGTGTAAAAACATCAAATAAAACCCCATTAATAAAACACACTTGTTTGTGGTTTCGGGCAACGGATGAGGAGCGAAAATTATTATGCCGCGAGTGTGGTGGTTGATCTTGGTGCAAAGTGAATTAAATCTGGTTATGGTTTTAGATTTGGGATTGGTTTTCATATTCGAATATGGATTCAGATTTAGGACTGGTTATGGTGGTGACTGGTTGGGATTCGGGATTGGTTGTTGGCGTGAAGATGGACAGGATGGTGGTGGAGGTAGAGGTGTTGTAGATCTTGGATGAAATGGAGCAACACACCTTTATGTGGGTTTGGTCTTGTATTCATTTAAGAGTTTGATGAGTTGATTGTTGTGACTTGTATTTAATTTGATAGTTGGGCAAAATAATGATTTTGCTTATTTTTTAGTTTTACAATATGGTAGTGATGGTGTTTCTGTGTTACTTTTAGAAAAATGGTGGTGAGGATAGACAAGAAAGATGAAGTAGATACAAAAATGGTAAAGGACAAAATTACCCTCACATTGGTATCACATTTTGACACTTAACGATGGTTAGTGAAGACCGTTAGTGTGAAGGACTAACGGCGCATAACGTTTGCCACTTAAGGATGGATGGTGCATGTTTTTTGGTCAAAGGACGATAGGCTGCGGTCAACGCAAACCACAAGGACGAACGGTGTAATTTACTCTAAAATAAATATATAATTAAGAGTAAATTACACCGTTCGTCCTTGTGGTTTGCGTTGACCGCAGGGTTTCGTCCTTTGACCAAAAAAGTTGCACCGTCCGTCCTTAAGTTGGAAACGTTATGCGCCATTAGTCCCTCCCTCTAACGGAGCCCACTAACGGTCGTTAAATCTTGTTAAAATGACGATTATACCCGCAGATTTATATACTTTCTCTCCTAACCGTCCACTCCCCACACACACATTCAGATTTCTATACTTTCTTTTATTTCGTTCCTCTCTCTCTATCTCTTCCTCGTTTTCTCCACCCATCAAAAGCATGATACTGATGTATCATCTCCATCTCCAAAAGGTGAACCAAAGGCCATAGCCTTTATTCCTTATCAGAGAGTTGTCGCCTTCATTTGCATCTTCCCCAAGGTCAATGCAACAGAAAACCTCCTAGAGATTGAAGGAAGTCGCAAGATCATCTAGAGATCATCAAAAGAAAGAGACCCTTGATTATTTAAGCCCCATCACAAGTTCCCTATCAAGAAAGATCGGTCAAAGATACCCTACTTCTCCCCTTTTTAATCGTTGCCAAACCACAAGGAACCCACATCCATCACACTTCTTAACCTTACCAAACAAGTTTTGGGTAAAGGGTCTTGGTTGGCTTTTGGATTTGGATGTTGGGTTTTCATTTGGAGCCGACTGGGTCGCGATTGGAATCTGGATACATGTTCCTGGTCTTCACTTTCATCGATATCACTCCTATTCCTTGATAAGGTCTCGTTAATTTTCTCTACCATGTAATTTTTGAGATTTACTCGTTATTAAATTTGCTATTCTGATTTAGTTCACAAGCTGTAAAACTTGGTTTAAGTTAATCGGTTTTTATATTTGGGTTTTGAGTTATTTCTATTCAAGATACCGAGATGTATATATTAGAATTCGGTGGATGAAAGTTTGTTGTTGTTGTTGTTGTTAATATGTGGCTAAATAATGAATAAAATAAAAACTAGGTTGGCTTATGGATTGAAAGTGCTTATTTCCTTCGTTTTCGGTTAACTTCAAACCCGAGTGAACCCGCGTGTGCTTGGTTTTCTCTTTGTCCTGTTGTTAAACAGCTCCAAATATGAAGGATCTCAAAACTTGTTTTTTTTTCTTCTCGGTTTAAAAAAAAATTAGGTTCTTGATATGGGTTTCTGTGAAGATCAATGATGTGTTGTTCTTTGTAGATCTTTAAAGATTGTTTTGTGTTAGTGGTGTGGCAGTGACCAAACTTTGGGTGGTGGTGACCGGATTAAGTTGACAGGTCTAACACCCACTTGTAATTTACTCACTTGTAGATCTATAGATATATAGATCTGGGTTTCATGAAGGTGGCGGCCGTATGGTGGTGGTGATGAAGTTGATGTGGAATTTTAGATGTAAGATTGAAGGTAGGGGTTGTTCTTGTTAGGTATGTGGAGTTTTATTGTATGAATAAGATCCATGAGTTTTAGATGAGGAGATACAAATTTGAGTTTGTTATGTTTGTTGTTAAAGTGATGAATGAAAGTGTAAACTACAACGTTCGTCCTTGCACCGTTCGTCCTTATGGTGTTGAAATGACGATTATACCCTCAGGTTAGTGGGCTCCGTTAGAGGGAGGGACTAATGGCGCATAACGTTTCCAACTTAAGGACGGACGGTGCAACTTTTTTGGTCAAAGGACGAAACCCTGCGGTCAACGCAAACCACAAGGACGAACGGTGTAATTTACTCTATAATTAAAAGTGAGGAAAAAACCAATATATAAAAATAAATTTTAATTTTGATGAGAGAGAAATTATAAAATACTGATTCAAAACAGTGAAACCCACCAATCTTGACTTAAATCATTCAATGGGCATTCTGACAACTTTTGATACCACATCCCAAGCCAAAAATTACACGTTTGGTCCATATGGTATACCCCAAATAACAACTTTAGTCCCTAAGTCGTTTTTATTACACCACAGATACCTATTTTTGAAACCTTGCACGCATTTAGTCCCTATTTTGGATGGGCGTTAGTTAAGTCCGTTAAGTATTTTGCGCTGCTAGTCCTTCGTTAAAAAAATTTGCACCGTTAGTCCTTATTTTTTAAAATACAGTTTTTCCCAGTTAGTCCCTCCGTTAATAATAGTTATCGCCCGTTTTTTTACATTTTTGTCCGTTTTTATCCGTTTTCCCCCGTTTTTTTTCGTTTTTCGTCCGTTTTTGTCCGTTTTTTAACCTTTTTATCCGTTTTCGTCCGTTTTTTTGCGTTTTCGCCCATTTTTTAACGTTTTTGTCTGTTTTTATCCGTATTCGTTCGTTTTTTATCCGTTTTCGCCCCTTTTTTTTACGTTTTTGTCTGTTTTTCCTTTTGCGTTCGTTTTTTATCCGTATTTTAACGTTTTTGTTTGTTTTTATCTGTTTTCGTTCGTTTTTTTTCACAAAAAATTTCCAAAAAAAAAAAATTAGAATTTTTTCACAAATTTGAAAAAAAAATTTCCAAAAAAATTTTGAAAAAATAAATTGGAAAAAAAATATTTTTGAAAAAAATTAGAAAATTTGAATAAAAAATTTAAGAAAAAAAATTTGAATAAAAAAATATTTTTCAAATATTTTTTTTTTTAAAATTAAAAAATATTTTCGAAATATTTTCGAAAAATATTTAAAAATTAAAAAATATTTTCGAAATATTTTCGAAATACTTTTTTTTTTAAATTAAAAAAATTTGAATAAATTTTTTTTTTTAAATATTTGAAAAATAATTTTCAAATATATATATTTTTTTAAATATTTGAAAAATATTTTTTTATTCAAATTTTTTTTTTAATTTTTTATTCAAAATTTTTTTTTAAAATTTTGTATATAATTTTATTTTTTTTTCGAAAATATTTATTTTCCAGTTTATTTTTTCAAAATTTTTTTGGAATTTTTTTTTTCAAATTTGTGAAAAAATTCCAAATTTTTTTTTTGGAAATTTTTTGTGAAAAAAAACAAACGAAAACGGATAAAAACAGACAAAAACTTTAAAAAAGGGATAAAAAACGAACGCAAAAGAAAAAAAATAGACAAAAACGTAAAAAAAAATGATAAAAAACAAACGCAAAAGGAGAAAAACAGACAAAAACGTAAAAAAAAGGGGCGAAAACGGATAAAAAACGAACGATAACAGATAAAAACAGACAAAAACGTAAAAAAATGGGCGAAAACATAAAAAAACGGACTAAAACTGATAAAAACATAAAATAAGGATCGAAAACGGATAAAAAACTGACAAAAACGGATATTAACGGACAAAAACCAACGAAAAACGAAAAAAAAGAGGGGGAAAACGGATAAAAACGAACGAAACGGATAAAAACGGACAAAAATGTAAAAAAACGGGCGATAACTATTATTAACGGAGGGACTAACTGGGGAAAACTATATTTTAAAAAATAAGGACTAACGGTGCAAATTTTTTAACGAAGGACTAACAACGCAAAATACTTAATGGATTTAACTAACGCCCATCCAAAATAGGGACTAAATGCGTGCAAGGTTTCAAAAATAGGTATATGTGGTGTAATAAAAATGATTTATGAACTAAAGTTGTTATTTAAAGTATACCATAAGGACCAAACATGTAATTTTTTCAAGAATTATTAATTGTCAAATCAAGTCGATACCCAATTCAATGTGGGATACCGAATGGGCCCTAATATTTGAGAGAGAAGTGTGTGTAAAACGGCAGAAGGGTATGAGGAACCTTAAACAGAAAAGGCTCTTATATAACCCAACTAGCTTAGAGACCCGTTGACACCGGGTTAGTTTTTAAAGAAATAGATAAATGAGATAATAAGAAAACAACGAACGTCAACATGTTTCATTAATATAAAAAAGAAATAATGATATAAAACTTGAATTATTCAACAATCAATTGAGTTTGTAACATTAAAAATAATTGGCGTCTGTGCGTTGTCGTCTCCACATTTGATGGTATTGAATTGCAAATGACGTCTGTGAGCACTAATCAATATAATAGTCAATGTCCATTCGGCGTACACCCAATAGTTCATAAAAACCCTTAAAGACCCTCCGTACATAGGAGTCGAACCGAGTAGCCTATGTTCATTCCATGAACACCTTTGAAAGAGATTGGCCAAGGCTTTTGTTTATTGTCATAACAAATGAAACGACCACAAGATATTACTGTAAATCATTATGGTCTTTAGGGGTAAACGTTTATCAGACGGTGTAATTTCAACCTCGGAATAAGAGTGTGAAACACATAACCTTTAAACAATGATGACTTGTACGAAGAAATCTACAATGTACAGGCAAACATGTAAGTGTACATCTATGGTTTGAACTGTCCCAATCATGAGAACTTTTGTTGTGAATGGTTTTACGTACGAAGCATCATCTCTTACCACATTGAATTTATGGTGGTTATGATGACAAAGAGTTGTTGACGTATGGCTAAATTGATCACTTGAAGGTGACTTGTCTCTCCTTTCAACTGGTATGATGAACTTGTATCTACATTCTTAATCCGAGCAATAAAATTATTGATCAAAGTACCATATTAATTATAATTCCAATTAAAAAGAAGTATTACCTTTGTTGGAGGAGTTTTATAGATCACCGGGTTAACTATTGATGGTATATGCATCCGAAACATTTGTAGCTACTTTTGCTAATGCGGCTTCTCTAATAACATTCATGGGGTTCTACATCCCACCATTCACCTGATCCTTATCATCATATAACATCCAATATACTAAATTATAAATTTAGGAACATTCACATTTTCTACATGAATAAAATGTATACCAATAGCAATGACTGCTTCATGCTTTGGCTCAGGAAATGGGTAGGATTATTCTTCTTTTAGGTGAGTAATGATTAATCGTAAATAGAGGCTCAGGAAATGGGTAGGATTATTCTTCTTTATCGTGCTTAAGAGGACTTGGCTCAGAAACATTTGGCCACTTACTTAAAATTAACGCAAGGATGTGTGAAAATAAGCATTACGCAAGTACACATTAACTATCATTCATTTATTTATTTTGGCGAGGCAAACTTTTTATTACTACTGATATGTTTAAAGACATGTAGAAATGAGCATTAATCTAAACCCACCAATCCTATATTATTTTAGCATATAAATGTATCTAAATATATTAGCACGTGACTAAAAATGTATCTAAATATATTAGCACGTGACTAAAAAGTTCCAATATATACCTTGTATTTATCAACCCTTATTGTAGTTAAGTATTGTAGCCATCATTCATTAAAGCTTCCCCTGACTTCTTTAAAATACTGGAGAATTCAGTACAAAGTAAAACTAATAAACACCAAGAAGAGAACATTACATGTTGCAATGGTCCAAAGTAGTGAACGACCCTTTTTAAAAGAAGCTCATAAAAAATAGGTATTCGCATTGCATTAGATGATCTTGAACATGAATAACTTCCCCAAAATATATAAATAATAAATTGCATCCATTGTCTCTAAGATTTATCGTGCTTCAGATCAGGAAATGGGTAGAATTATTCTTCTTTTAGGTGAGTAATGATATAATCGTAAATAGAGGCTCTAAGCCATGAACTATGTGCATGCCACTAAAGAGCTCCTTCTGATCATGAAATTGTAAACTTGTAGGAGTATGGCCAAACTCGTGTCATAATCGGCATCTTTTCCAGCTAACTCTGCACTTTGAGATGATGAACCACTCCGCCTACTTCATCAGAGAAGTCCATTACTCTCCGCCTACAACACAGACCAACCAGTTAAGAGAAGTCCATTACTGAATATGCAACGACTATCTAACCCGAAATATAGCATGGGTGCTTCTGTAATGCAAAAGAACTTACCAACCATCCTCCAACGATAACGACACGGATAGCAACAACTGCCTTTACAGCAGTTATCCAAGAAACCTCATGTGCCATGTGTATCGTTCATCTCTCTGGCAGCATCATCTAAATATATGTACCACAACCATAAACATTTAAATTACAGTCAACTATAACTTGTGTTATAACCATAAAATGACGGTTATTAATTATTGATATAAATTAGTCCAAAAGCATGTATAGATCAGTTTTGACCCGTATAGATCACTTTTGACCCGTAACAGGGAATATATTTATTTTTTACATCATAGACGACCCTTCACCTAAAAAGAGTCAAGTGACCAAGGTAGTCACATTTAAACTTGTTTTTGTCACCCCAGTGAGGCCTAATGGTCTGGATAACCAATTAAACTTTCTTGCAGGTACTTCTTGTCTAAGTTCTTGAGTATTTCTTATTGTTGAAGCGTCTTGATTTGCAGACCTATATTATATAATGAAATCTTTTTAACCACCAGAAGAGAAAGAGAGAAAAGGGTGTTTAAAGGACGGCCCGACCCATCTATTCATAGTTTAATACCTATAAGCTATAGTTCATTAAGCATTCTCAAACAATCTCTATAAGCTACATGTTCAGTAAATAGTTCCTTTATTAGTTTTAGTAAATACCTCTATACACTTTTTACATTTCCATGAATTACATACACAAATTACTTTTAATGGATTCCTCTCACTTACACGGGGATATGTTTTTAAACTTTTCAAGATTAAAAGTAACAATTTTTTTTTCATATGTGAACTTGAAGCATAAATATTTGGTCACTTAAGTAAAATTAACGCAAGAATGTGTGAAAATAAGCATCACGCAAGTACACATTAACTATCATTCATTTATTTATTTCGGCGAGGCAAACTTTTTATTACTACTGATTTGTTTAAAGACATGTAGAAATGAGCATGAAGCTAAACCCCCCAATCCTATATTATTTTAGCATATTATATATAAATGTATCTAAATATATTAGCACGTGACTAAAAAGTTCCAATATATACCTTGGTATTTATTAACCCTTATTGCAGTCTAAGCATTGTAGCCATCATTCATAAAGCTTCCCCTGACTTCTTTAAAATACTGGAGAATTCAGCACAAACTACAAAGTAAAACTAATAAACACCATATTCAGAAAACATTACATGTTGCAAAGGTCCAAAGTAGTGAACAACCCTTTTTAAAAGAAGCTCATAAAAAATAGGTATTCGCATTGCATTAGATGATCTTGAACATGCATAACTTCCCCAAAAAATATAAATAATAAATTGCATCCATTGTCTCTAAGATTTATCATATACATATATGTGTCCATTTTAGTTTGAGGATATAGTGACCAGTTGCTTAAAAAGTAGTAGCACACTAATAACTAACTATAAGAATACAATTTGCCATTGGCTACGAACCACCAGTCTAATAAAAACCAATGTCGTTGTTTCAGATACAAACATTTAACAAAAAATAAAGAAAAAAACTATGGTCAGTTCAGTTAAACAGTATGCTAAAAAGTTATCATATCCTACAATTTAACAAAATTTACTAAAAGTGACTGATTAAATATGCACTATCTTTCAAGAAAACACAAGTGATACCACTTTTGTATATAGGTGTTTGGTGTGGGCCAGGCACAACTTTTGTAGATAGCCAGATTAAGATATTAATGACTTAGTGGATGGAACACCAAGCTTTTAGCTAAACAAACCATACTTCTCAATTATAAACCATCTGGTTTTTGGTTACATAAAAACAATGTGTGACATCTGCCCTATGAAAAACCAAGATCAGAACAACCAACAAATCTCGAATGTCGTGTGACATAGGGGCCAGAATCCACGGTTGCATAAAATATATATCGTATTACCATACTCGTTGGTAATAAACATCATCAAGAAATAGCAAAAACATTATTAGAAACTTGAAAAATGCCTAAAATACGCTATCACCCAAACATAATAAAGTGCCGCATACGTGTGTAAAGTCGAAAGATCATCCAGTTTACTGTTATGGGATTTAGTACTTATTCGAGTATGAAAATCAATATGAATTATTTGGCTATCCTTGATAATGTTGCAAAACCAACCCCAACATTATTCGGAAGTGGATTGCACTAACTTGCTAAATCTTAACGGGTCGAAAACAGAAAAATGCTCACTAAAAGTTTGCATGTCATTACCTCCTTGTTTGTTTGTGTCAGGAGAAGCAACGACAATCTCTCATCATTTAACATCAAGTTTTTAAGAAGATTAGAACTCATTTTAAATCTTGATTAGAAACACATTCGGGCTACACAAAATAGTCACTAAAACCAACATATTATGATGAAACAGTACACGGATTTTTTTAATGCCTATTAAGTATCAACTAACATCGTATGATCAACCACCACTGTAAAAACAAAAAAGAAATAGGGTTCTAGAACAAATAATATGGAAGTTACCTGTCTCAAATGCAAGATCTGCAAAATCTTCTTTGATTTTGGGTCGTACCACGAATCCAAATGTTGAACAACATCTCAGCTTTAGGTTGACATAAAAATCCACCTTTCAACCTTGCCTCACATTTCAACCGAATCAATTCCTTTTGCTGCATAACAAAATCAGCCCACATTAGTCCAAACTCAAAACCATGCACCATATGCCAAAAAGGCTATAAAAAATTACGCATTGCTACAAATAATTTGCCCATTTGCCCCAAATAACTCAATCGTTGTAGCTTAACTATGTAGTACCTAATGTTCGTCTTCCTTAAGCCTTCAAAGTACTTTCACAATCACGACTCACCACCCACATAACCATCCTTCTTGCCATGATGATCCATGTCGTTTTGCTTCTACATCCTAGCCTACACACACCAATGACATAATTATTATTTTTTACCTTGATTTATGCAGAGTCGTAATAGCATAAGCGCACCGTTCACTTTCCGGTATGCTGGAACTGAAACACCGATTTTGTTTTCCTAAGAAAGACAAAATTAATGAGTCACATAATTATTTTTTTATAGAAAAGCAACAACACCATAATTGATCGAGTGACACATATCAAATTGAAAAAAAAATTATTATAACAACCGAATCACACATATCAAAATTAATCGGTACAATATTTAACTGAAAAAACTAAAAAGATATAGAAATTATGCATTACCACTGATATGGACTCGAGATATAACCACTCAACCCAACCCTTTTGAATGAATTTCAGAACTGACTTATTTCGACCCGTCCACCAACCCACACACTTCTACCCTCTTTAATAAAAAATAGAATCAGGAAATGAAATAATGTATCAAAATTTTGTAGGTACCTCTTCATAACGATGACCTATGAATGAATTGTTGCCCTTTCCATGACTCGATCACAATGCATTTAACGGTTCTCCTTGATTTGGGGATGCTTCTACTGCTTGATATTGAGCGAATCACGTATCAGTTCTTGGATTGTTTGCAATTATGTAATATGTCTTTTAGATAGACAGTTCATGCTAATCATTCAATCAAATACAACTATATACACGTGGTCAGGCATGATTATAATATATACCTCTCTGATAATGTACAACCATTTGCCTCAATTTCCCATATGTATGATAACATTAGCATTATGTATGCGACAATGATTTAGTTTTAACGGCATATCAGTTTTAAATAATATTGAAACAATTTATGTCACATGAACATGCAATAATTATTCATATATACAATCAAAGAAGTCATGATTAACGGCCTTTTTAAATAAGACGATACCAAGAAAGTTAAAAGCATGAGATTCATAAACATGACCAACGAACCTGGGTCACGAAGCTCATCAAAGAGTGTCCTATGAACCTGTATGTCTCACATTCAACCAATGTTGGTCCTTCACCTTTCTTTATAAATTGAATCAAAACACAATTATATTGATGACTAAAAAAACAACACATCAAAATATTTGTAATTTGCAACACATAATTCGAAACCCTAATTATTAAAATTAAATTGATACTTACCAATTCGTCCATGGTCGTAAATAGTACTCCTTTCAAGCTAATGTTATTTTCAAAATGATAATTCCTGTTCTTCACAAAGCAAAGACCTTTATCAATACAAAACACGTAATTAAACCTCTAAAACAGGATTTGTCGAACAAAAGTTTCATTGAGGAATTTTATCAAATAGTTGGCGTACATCTCAAAATAATAGCAATAATATGAGTTTTAAGAGGTTTCTATAAGAAATCATAAACAACCCCTATAAGCACTTATTCTAATAAGTAATCATAAACAACCCCAATAAGCAGTTTCTTTAAGAAATCTCGAATATCCCCTAAAAGTAGTTACTCTAAAAAGCATTCCCATATAGGTTCTATAAGCAGCTTCATAAGCAATCCCTTAAATTGAAACAAAATTGAAACGTAAATGGGAAAAAGGAGATAACTTACAGATTTAAAAAGTAACAAAATCAAATTGGGCTGGCAAATCAACATCTCTTACAATTGGTTTACAAAAATAGATGAGACCAAAACGTAAGGAGCAAGTGATTGTCTTGATTTTCATCATCAAACGATTTTATTTGATTTATGGAACAGACTGTTTTGATAAGGAGCGTGTTTTGATTTATGGAAGTGATTGTTTTGATATGTAGGAGGTGTGTATATGGAGCGTGTGAGAGAGAGGATATGAATGTATGGATGGTATTGAATGTATTTACTGTATGGAGCGTATATAATAAATGGTGTGTAGAAAAAAGAATGCATTGTAGGTGTTGTACATGGTAGCTAAATAAGGAAGTGCATTAAACGAATTTTTAATGCTGGTAGCTTAGTAGGCTTGTACAAAAGCTTATTTTATTATATACAATAGATTCTTCAAGTTTCCATTCTTTGCAACTTTAGCCCTCAAACTCTTGCACTTCTGCCATATCAACTCTTTTTACTCTAAAACACTATAAAACGAAATACAACAATGACAAATTAGTCCATGTATTATATTTCCATGTTAAGATTATATCTTTTAATAAATACCCTATACTGTATTTTTTCATGAAATAAGATACACGCACAACTAGCATGTTAGTTATAACTTAATTATAACCATGCACATATTTCATCTCTATAAATATATTGTTACAGGTAATACTCACTGGAGGCCTAGACACAACACATGCGACTTTAACCGCTGCTTTATCTTTGTTGCTCAACAACCCAAAAGCATTAAAAATGGCTCAAGAAGAACTTGATGCTCATGTTGGAAGAGATAGACTGGTGGAGGAATCGGATATAACAAACTTAGTTTACCTCCAAGCTATTATCAAAGAGACACTACGCTTACACCCACCCGCACAAATCTCACCTGCTCACGAGTCCATTGATAATTGCGTTGTAGCTGGCTACAACATCCCAAAAGGCACTCGCTTGATGGTAAATCTTTGGAAGTTGCATCGTGATCCTAATGTTTGGTCAGATCCTGAACAATTTCAACCAGAAAGGTTCTTGACAAGCAATAAGGATGTTGACTACCAGGGTCAACAATATGATTATCTTCCATTTGGTAGCGGTAGAAGAATATGCCCAGGTATTGCATTTGCAATCAAGACTTTGCATTTTACGTTAGCTAGTGCATTACAAGGGTTTGAACTAGCTAAGCCATCAAAGGATCCGGTTGATGCAAATGAAAGCGTTGGATTAAACGACATAAAAGATTTCCCACTTGAAGTTATTCTCAGCCCTCGTTTATCCGTTGATATGTACCATTACACCACTGAATGAGATATATTGGTTCATATCAGTCGACCCAATTCCCAACTGCAACAAGTGTTTTATGTATGTCAAACATTGTTCATTTCCTTGTCCATGTGTGTGAAATAATCGAACGAATTATTGCATAAATTATGACTAAAAAAAATTGTAAGTTTGAAAGGCTTGCTAATACAATTCCTGTTTACTGTCATTTTAGGGAACTTTAGAAAACCGACATATGTATGTTATCTTCTTACTGGCCGATGTTTTTATAATATCAAAAAACCTCAAAGTTGATTTTGATATCATAGATTGTGTGAAATAATTTGAATGTTGCAATTATACATGTTACATGACATTTATTATCATATATATATGGATCATTGTCACAGGTAATATCAGAAGATATATCACTGTATCAAAATTAAAACCTAAGGCAGAAATATAAAATGTCGTAATGTATACTACAAGATATGTGACTCTTGCTCACGCATGTCTGTTCAAAATTGGTACAAGCATGCATGCATGCTCTTCTAACCAAATTCTTTCAAGAAAATATTTAAAATTATAACAATCTTGTAAGGTAGGGTTTTGGTTGGTAAATGGTGATGGATGTTTAAGGTGGAGGGTAATGTTTTGTGGGGTAGGATAGTTAAGAGTATTTATGGGAGTAATGGCGGATTAGGTATTGTGAGCTCGATTAAAGAGTTGGGTTTAGGGGTGTTCGGTGTTTAGTTTGACACCGAATAACCGAAAAATAAACAATACCAAAACCGAGTCAAAATTTTTAATTAGTGTATGATTTGGGTTGAACCGAACCGAAGTATATAGTCTGTGTTTGGTTTGGTTTTGTTTATGGTTTCAAAAAAAGTTGTCCAAACCGAACCAAAAAACCAGAGCATCTAAGTAAAACTATATATTTATAATTCATATCCCGCATTCTAAGTAACAATCTAAAAAATCCTAAAATACCTTTTAAACTGGGTTTGGATACTTTGAGATTGAATTTTCAAGCATTTTAATGACATCTAATAATTCTGAAGGCTTTTGTCTAATAAACTTCTTTTGTTCTAATTTATTTATGAATAGTTGCGAAACATTTTGGTTTGTTAGACTTATATATAATTTGTTTTGATTTACTTCAACACTTATGTGACATTTTGATTTGTTTATCTTATTTGAACTATAAAGTATTTATTTATGACTTATTGATTATGTTTTGAAGTCTTTTGGGTTTCTTGGTTTAACCATAATCTAATTTGGTGTATGATTTGGTTTTATTCATTTTATAATTAGTTTGGTTTGATTTTAGTTTTGACTTTAAAAAATTTCAAACCGATAAACTCAAACCATATAACCCAAAAACCTAACCGATGAACACCCCAAGTAGTGATGGGGTTTGGGGTGATATATTGAGGGTTGGGGTAAAATTATAAAAATTGGGAACTGAGTTTATTAATTCATTTGTTAGAGCACCAGGTACAGTGTGCCATGGCTTGAGCCATGGGCTTCGGCATCAACCTTTGGCACCACATATCATACCGCAACTCGTGCCAAAGCATCTCGGCTAGTATATAACAACTCAAGCCAAAGACATTTCATTTCATTTTTTTTTCCTTTCTTTTTTTGTTTTTTGTGTACTATGGCACCACATTTATACTAGGGAGGGGGATTTTGATATCGTAGTCAAACCTCGTGCCATGGAAGAAAAGTACTGAGGTGGCACCAATTTTCTTATAGCATCACCCTTTGGCACCAAACGATACCTAGTGCTCTTAGGAAAGTAGGAAATGGGTTTGGATACTTACTTCTCAAGATAGGTGGTGGGGTAATATAAGGTTAATTAAAGATTGATTTAATAGATTATACCATTTAGATAGTAGAAAGGAGGAAAGGTGGCGTAGAGGGGGTCTTGGGTTGAGGATGTTTGGAGGTGGGAGTGGGATTGGGATTGGGTTAGAGAGCCAAGCTGTATAGCTCACGGTAAGTTGGAGGAGCCGATGGGGGTTTTAGGTAATTTTACAGTATCTTGTGATTGTAAGAACACATGGAGATGGCTTCTTGAAGACAATAGATCGACGATTCATGGTCAAGGCGTTGACAAAATTGTTGGATAACAAGTACTTGCATGAGGATGCGGATCAAGAGACGACGTGGAACAAGCTCGTACAAAAAGAGTTAACATATTTATTTGACGCGCACTAAAATGGAGGCTCCCGGTTAGATGTGAACTCGACAAAAAAGGTATTGATCTAGATAGCCTCGTATGTCCTTGTTGCAATGATGGGGTTGAAACGACTGATCATATTTTGGTGCTATGTAATATGGCATCAAATATTTGGGAAAAGATTCTCTGTTGGTGGAAAATTGGATGCTTTTTGTACTGATAAGGTATTTAGGCATTGTGGTAGTGGTGTTATTCCGTGACTTCATGTCATACGAGGAACTAGCTTATGGCAAGTTGTAACATGGGTGACCGGGTATCAAATATGGAGAGAAAGGTACAATCGACATTTTAGATCAAAGGCTTCAAGTGTGAACAAAATCGTACAAGATTTTAAACCTTTTCGAGTGGATTGTGAGAAGGGCAAAAAAAGACATATTGTGTTGGGTTCAGCGGCTTCAAGTGTCAATCAAATGTGGATGGAATATGAAGGATACAAGTGCAGATTTTGTGATGGTTGATGACGGTTCTATTGTGAGTGTTTTGTTATTTGTCTTGTATCATTTAGTTGTCATTTATTTTCATTGTTCTTTTAGTGTCTTGTATCATTTTTTGTACTATGTTGTTTGCTTGTTGTAATAATTGTGTAGCATTCTTTAAAAATAACAACAATCTTGAATGCATAGATATATGAACTATCCAAAATATATAAGCTGACATATATGTTTATGTCATGGATTATATATGGTTTTTTTTCCTGCCTACTGGTAATTTAGTTTTCTGACAATCTCACCTCAAATTTTAGAATTTTGTTGGCTTGGGCTTCAAATTTCAGCCCAAAAGTCATATGTGGCAAACTTTGAAACAATTCCACTGGGAAATTCATAAAAGAAAATTAAAAAAATAGAAACAATACTAGGTCCAGTGAATCTTTATAAATATTTTTTATATTAGCTTCATAACCCGCCCAATGAGCGGACTAGCTTCATAATATTACTTGACGAATTTTAAGAGAACGTACATAAATAATGAATAATGGCAAATGTCAAAGGGTTTGTGTCCTAATGTGATCTTATATTGTGTGAGAAGTTTTCAAACTAAATAGTTGTGGGTTCAAGTAGTGCTTAGAACACGTGAAATATATTTTTGGTATAAATGTTATGCATATAGTTAAAAATTACCGTTCTAAAAAAATGCATAACGGCAAATACCTTAAACACAAAAAATGGGAAAAAAGAAAAGTGTTCATGTAATTTATGTAAAAAGAACAACTAAAAGTGTAAGAAAAAATAAAATGGATGGTCATTATTTATATACAAAATAAAACTTCTTTATACACAACGTTTGTTGTGGAGATTTATGTATTCGTTGTCTTCGTCACAAGAAATAACCTTCGAACCTTTCTTTGTCTCGACTCTAGAAACAAGCACATAAAGTTATCCGTATGAGAATACCGGCCTTTAGGCTAAACGGAATAATGCCAAGAGTCACTCACTCCACGTCAGCGCCACCTCAGCTTTCTCTCTCCTACTTTACCACTCACTCACCACCCGTTTTAACACTCACTCACCACACCAAACTCACTCACTCCACATCATCTTTTTTATTTAACACATTCATTTTAAATAAAACGTAAATGTAAACGTAAAAAAATAATTATATATGTATACTTTACACATTGATTTTCAAGTCACTTGTACACATGCATGGTTTCCAGTTATATATACTTACACGTTCCTCAAAACCATTTATTGTTACTGTATTTGTTTTACAACATACATGAGCAAAAGAAACCTTTCTCTTGTTAAATAGGTGTTCAACAATCTTAAGTATACATATGGCTCCACATCAAACAACAAGAACAAGAACAAGAGGAGTTCACACTTTGCTTTCTATCAAACAACAAGAACAAGAACGAGTATTGTTTTTTTTTGCCTCAATCGATAACAACTCACGCCCGTGGCTCACTCACGATTTGGCCAACCACTCACGCGCGAGTGGTGGCATGGGGGTAAGGGTGAGTGGCTCACGGTGGAGACTCACGGGTGACATACCCTCTATTCCGTCTTATAAAAACATTTTGCAAACCATAGAAAGATCAACTATGAAAGTGTCTTAAGTTTCTCCACTGCAACATAATATCAAATTGTTATTTAGGCTAAGATTATGAAAGAGCAAAAGAGGAGAGGTTACACTTATTGACTTTAGTATGCCTGCAGACTGGTCTAGAGACATACCTAATAACTACTCGATGCGAACTTTTGATGCTTTTACACGAAATTCTGTAATCACAAGTATATAAAGGTTCGACGGAATTGATTTATATAAAGGGAGGATAAGTTCCTGCATCAATATCTTTAAAAGCTTATTTGAGATTACACATCAAGTACTCATCGTTAAAGGCTGAACTTTCGAGGTAAGATTTCAAGAAGAAGATAAGATCAGGGTGATGGAACCTACATGATCGCCATAAGTCACCCATATTAGTAGGCATGTAGAAAAACATTTCATCTTGCCCTGGTCAAGAAGATAATATAGTTTAGTACATGCCATATGCCTTTAAACATATATTGCAGCTCTTATAGACATTAGCTAGAACAAATTATCAATCTTTGTGAAAAACCAAAACATAAAGTTGCAGTGGATAATTTTGAGCCGGCTTTGGGTATTCAAGAATATACAAAATTGTCCACATTAATAAGTTTTCTGTAACTGGTGACCATCATTGATCTTTAAAAGTGATAACGTAATATTAAGATGTCATAAGTACATAACATTATTCTTGTTGCAGCCTTCAATAAAACTGATTTGTTGTTGCACAAAAGGTCAGCATTATGTTTCAACTAAATCACTTTGCAAAAGAAGTAGAAAAATTCTAAACCAAACACCCCTTAATATATTAGCAAAACAGATTGTTTTTCAAAGAAAATCAGAATAATATACAACATAAGAAAAAAATGTATCATCAAAATCCTTAACATAAGACTCAACTATATTTTCCAAATACACGTTCTTTTGTAAACTTTTGAACTTTTAACTCAAAAAATACTATAAATTCAAAAAGAATGTATCATCTAGTAGTTCGTTGGCTTGGCTGATGTTTTCTACTTTTAGCATAACATAGTTGGCCGACTTGGCTAATGTTCTGAACGTCAAGGTCAAAACTCCAAGAACCGCAGATAGGCTACAAATATCCAGCTTACGTTTCCCCAGGACTCGTAGCACTCGATTTCTCCATGGTTGACGGGGTCTAATTTTTTCGGTCACTGAGAACACATCCTAAAATGAATTTGGTGAAAAAAGACTGCAAATAGCAAAATTTCACTACGTAAACAAAAGACAAATGTTAAGACTTTGTTATGGAAATGAAAAAAGTAGAGGTATTGTTTTTCATAGTTAGTGCAATTTGTTACAACACTAAGTAGGGTAAGCTGTATACTGGCTCCCACAAGTATCCTGATCCATAGACCCTCTCCTCGTAGCGAAGTCCAGAACCCCAAAAAGCAGCAATAGGAATCCCAGCAAGATAAAATGCAGCAAGATTGATGTATGCCCCGGAATGTTGCCATTCAACCCCCTCGCAACACCTAAAATTTCCTCATATAAGATTGAATCTTCATATTTTTCCATGAAATATAGAGGTGACAACATTAACAATTTTACTTTTATAGGTCAGCTCTCGTCATGGTTCAAATCTTACTTTTATAGGTTCGACTAAAAGGTCTTTTCTATAAGGAGATATTGCGCTAGCTATACTAAAAGGGAATGGTAATAAAAATAACAGTACCATGTTTTCTTATATTTTTAGCATGATCTTCTGGTTTAAAACTAAGGTCACAGTCAAGACCAAGTCTAACATTATCACCATCAAGAAAATATGTCAACTTACCTCAAGCATGTAGCGCTCAAGTCAATGTGAAAGCCACGATGAAGATCACATAGCTCACGTACCCGAATGGGCGGGCTAGCTTCATGATTATACTTGAAAAGTGATAAAACAGTATATTAACTTCTAATTTTGTGCAGGTCTGATACTTCCAGGATCTTATATGATCAAACAAACATCATGCAACATCGTTCAAGAATTCAATAGAGAAACAAGGAAGATTTTTGGGCCAGAATTATATAGAATTGAATAACGTGGGTTAACAAATTTTGTTCTACATATATACATGTATATATATACTTATCTAAACGACACTTTCTAACAGACATAACTTATCCTACATATACAATGAAGGGACGTGTTGCTAGACAGCAACGGTCTCTATGAAACATTACAACTCTTAGTAATAAAGCTAACTAACTTATAACCGTCCTAATTAGGCCCATAAATAACAGACTTAGGTAGTGTTTGATAACAACTTAATGTGTCTTAATTGAAAAATAGGTAAGTTAATTAAGTCACCAAATTGATGTTTGTTTAGTGCTTAAAACTAACATGTGACCTTCTAGAAAAAGTCATGGAGATGAGGGTTTACAAATTAAGTCATCCCATTTATTCTAATTTTACATATTTGCCCTCACACTTCTTAACTTTATTTCAAATAAAAGGGTATAACAGTAATTTTTTATAATTCAGACACTTTATTCAGCACACAAAACAAACAACCATTTATTCATCTACAAACAGACATCATATATCTAGACAGACACTTTAATTTAACAGGACTTAATAAAAAAACTAAACAAACAGGCCCCCTTTTCTAAGTGGATTTTTATGTTAGAGTAAAACTAAACTATCGAATTACAAAGATTAATTGGATTACTTCCAACTCATTCCCCCTAATCTTATTAATCTTTTTGCTTCTTCAATCCTCTTGTTCTTTGATGCCTTCTTGTTCATACTTTCTTCAATCTTGATGTCTTCTATGTCTTCTAACTATTAGAGGGTGCAGGCACTTGATCATCTTGATCATAATTGTGACTTTTGGGCATGTTTACTCTTAGCCCACTTCTACAAACTTTGTAGGAATTTTTGAACAGAAACTTGTTCGAGTGGCAACCTGGTAGTGCTGTAATAGCACTTGTTCTTCATCTTCTTCTTCTTGGTTAACCATCGGGTTAGTGTTGTAACCGTTTCTAATATCCTTTCATCTTCAATTAGTATCCATGGTTGCGTCTCCGTTAAAGAAAAAACGCGGGTTTGAATCTGAATGATGGTTAAACATGAATTGTTGTGTTGTTTGATCCCTTCGCTCTGATACCACTGATAAAACAGTATATTAACTTCGAATTTTGCACAGGTCTGATACTTCCAGGATCTTATATGATCAAACAAACATCATGCACCATCGTTAAAGAATTCAATGGAGAAACAAGGAAGATTGTTGGGAAATGGTTGAACCCATTATGTAAACACAGAATTATATAGAATTGAATAACGTGGGTTAACAACCTTTGTTCTACAGATATACATGTATATATATACTTATCTAAATGACACTTTCTAACAGACATGACTTATCCCACAGATACAATGAAGGGACGTGTTGCTTGACAGCAACCGGTCTCTATGAAACATTACGACTCTTAGTAATAAACCTAAAATAACTAACTTATAACCGTCCTAATTAGGCCCATAATTAAAAGACTTAGGCCTTTTCTAAGTGGACTTTTATGTTACAGTAAAACTAAACTATCGAATTACAAAGATTAATTGGATTACTTCCAACAAAAAGTAATGAGTATGTCAACAACCATGAAGAATACCAACATATTATTAACAAAAATAAATAAATAAAATAAAATAAAAAAACCTTAAATATTTATGTGATACATGAAAAGAATGAATAAGATGTTAAAAGAACAAAATAAACCATGCTCATTCATATCCAAAATAAAACTTCTATGTAAACGTGTTAGCAGTGCACTTTGTGTAGTTTCGTCTTTGTTGCAACATAGAACCTTCAATCCTTTATGGAGTTTCACTCTTGAAACGGCTACATATACTTGGTCGTGTGAGAAAACTGGCCGTTGGAGAAACAACCTAACTTGTGACAAAAGTTGGCCTTTACAGGAATTCTCTCCGGTTTAGCTTAATAGAGAGTGCAAAACACAGATGCATTACTTGATATCACTTGACTTATGTAAGGATGATCTTCCATACGAAACAGTCATGCCCAATCAACCAACATTTTAGGTGTCACCTGTTAAATCCACAGTATCAAGAAAGAAACACAATGTGAGGTAAAATAAAAATTAAGCAAATAATGTTTATTACCTCCATGCAGTACTCATTCTTGTGCAAGATATCTTCATCAACATGGTGTGTATTGTGATGGCTAGTCCATATAGATTTAGGCTATTAACATCTGACATCTTATAATGGAACATGACATATAGTTAAGTTTGTTAATACAAAGAAAATAAACCAACTTATTTTAGAAAAAGAAACCAAGCTGTAAAAAGTTAGTGTTGGTTTGGAGTTACTACATGATTTCTCTTTCATTATTCCATTCAGTCATGTTAATTTAGAAGAGACCATTTATAGCGATTTCATGACTAAAGATTACATAACGGTGTACTAAAACATGTAAAACAATTAGGTTCATGCACAGTTGTAGGAAGGACAACATCAGTAAGTTTGTGAGTGCCCTTTTTGGTAGCTGAGTAGTGTTGGGCAGCTCCAAGTCTCCCTTTGTTGAATTCTTCCCACTACATATCCGCAAACATTGTTTTAAACAACACATTAACGAGCCATCAATAAGTGACATACAAAAGCATTTTATCAGTGTTTGATAGCTTAACAACCGCTATTGTAACATATTTTTAGAGGTGTATGTCATTAGTACATCCTCCATTCTAAGAATCTTGGCATTAGTTGGGACCAAGGTTTTTAAGATCGGGATCATACCTAGGATCGTTTTCGTCTTTTCAAGATCGTGATCGTAAGATCGGATCGGGATCCTAAGGTCCTACAATAATGTCATTTTTTAATGATCTTTGTAATATTATTCAAAACTACAAATTATAATATATTATAAACACAAAATTATATGAATGTTTCATGAAAATGCTGTCCTAAATTATGAATATGGAATGTTTAATAAGAATCACATGTTTTTTAAATCATATAAAAACATAAACCATAAATTTGTAGTTTTTTAGTTTGCGGTTCGAAAAAAGGAAGATTGGATCGGAGTAGATCTTAAGATCCTATGGTCAAGATCAGGATCCTATGAGATCTTAAGCTTGTTAAGATCCTACATAGAATCTGGATTGTTTTTGCTTTGTAGAATCGTAAAATCGTAAGATCCTAAGATCAGGATCGGATACTTAACAACTATGCTCAAAACGTATGTACAACTATATATAAATGACGTGTTTCGTACCATTTCTTAATATTACATATAATCTTATCGCCAACTTCCTTTTATTGCTTACTTTTTTTCCTTAAACTATTCGGTGTTTACGAAATGAGCATGGGCTACTTGAATGTTTGATGTTGATTTCATACCTTGCGTATTCAAGATTATCTTCCTTTCAACAATACGATACGTGCACGTTCATTGATTTAATAGTTATAAACTAATTTGTTTATCGGTTCATTCAGATATTAAACTTATTATTCTCTTCATGAAATAATGAAACCTATTCGCGATCGTTGTTGGTTGTAACTTTATTTGTGCTCTTAACTCCTAATGAATAGTTCTTTAAAAATTCCCGTAATTTCATAGGTCTATAAACAAAAGCCAAGGGCAATCACTTTAAAAAGTTGGTTTGTACATGGCTCTTTCACACGTCAAAAGCAAAAAAATGGTTGAAGGTTATTGTTTCAAATGCGGATACGGTAATCTATCAAACATTACTACAAATGTGGTTTACAAAGAAGTTCTTCGAGATCTATGAACAATCTTCAAAAGGTAACTAAAAAATACATATGAAATGTTTTATGCCATTTTTTAAAATAATGTATATTATCTATCACAAACGTTTTTTACTTACACTTTTTTTTTAACTTATTAGGTGCTCACAGAATGGGCATTGGCTTATCACTTAATTAACGCTCACTACAAACATTTCATTTTGAAGACCATATATATCGGATGACACGATGAATGGCGTTTATCACATTATTAGTTATAAGCATTGCACATTATACCATCATTGACTTATTACTTATTATTTCTTATCTATATATATATATGAGACTACACATGCCACATCATTAATGCTGACTAGGCATTTTAATGTTGACATGGCACATCCCATGATGAGCTGGAAATAGTGACTAGGCACACAATCCGTTTACACAATAAAAAAATTTTGTATACTGCAAGGTTCGAACTTGGGTTTTGGACCTCAAACACAAGAGACTCTACCAGTGAAGCAATCCACAATTTGTTATACAAACACTTCTTTCCATACTGGTATTCATTTTCAAACTATCCTCACCTATCCCATTCTATCAAACAGAAACTCCTGGTATATTGCTAAAGATATTCAATCATCTTCAATGCCATCAAAAAAAAATCCTAACCCCATTTAACTCGCATTTCAAAATTCAAATCCCCCAATAATAAAATGCATGTTATAATTCTTATTTTTGTGTGCGATATTCAAATCAACCAACAAACCTAATCTTCAAATCAATCTCAGAAAAATCACCCCACCTTTGATTCAGAATAACCTATTCTACAATCAATCAAATCTGAAATTCAAAAGAACCCTAAAACCATTAAAATTAACATGGAGGAACGTCTGGGTATGCATGTTACGTTTTAGATCTCTCACGAGATTGAATGTAAGATTTGAGTACATATTTTTTATTTATTTTTTATTCAATCTTGAAACCATTATTATTTGAATAAAGATTTTAGATGATCATTTGTATAAAGTTTTGATTTTTATGATGGATTTATTTGATAAGCAAAACCATCTACTTATCATATGTTTGCCTTGGATGATAATTAGTAGGCATCCAATTGGTGTATGGGATTGCTTATTAGGTTTTGATACTGTGTATGGGATTGCTTATTGGAACGACTTATTAGGTTTCGTTACTGAAAAGTTGTTTTGGGTGTTCAGATAGAAGCAAACCATTTATGGTTATTTGCTTATTTTAGGATGACATTGCTTTTCGAGCTTATTGTTTTATGGAAACATACTTTTTAACCCTTAAAAAAACCATCAAGGATGCCTTGACCTCTTTTTGGATTATTGCTTTTTTGGCTTATTGTTTTACGGAAACATACTTTTTTGACTTATTGTTTTTTGGCTTATTCCAGATTCGTATTAAAGCAGCGTGGCGAGCTCATCAAGGATGCCTTGACCTCTTCTTGGGGAACAAAACTACATCTTCACTTGAGTCCGGTCAAGCTGTAATTCTACCTCCATCCCATCTCAAGTTAGAGCTCTCATCAGTACTGGAAGTTATTCCTCCACGAGCATATGTGCAGGTTTCATTTTATCCTTTTCCCAAGTATCAACTTGTAATCTTCATTGTTCTAAAACAGATGACCTTGATGTCAATGAGATGATTTTAGTTGCTCTTAATTTAGACGATGTCATGAGATCGAGCCTTTATATCATATATAGCTGCCTTATATGATCCCTTATTTCAATCATTTAGTAATCATAAAGATTACTAAAGCATATATAACAGGCAAAAAAGAGAATGATTAAGTACTACTTAATCATTCTCTTTTGATTAACATACAAAAACTTAAGCTCTTTTAAGACCGTCATATTGACCATGAGGCCATAATGTTCGAAAAGTTACAAGATAACCTTGGTTAATCTTCAATCCATCATTTTGCTGATTTAGGTTTTAGTTGGCCTCTGCCAAATATGAAGGTTGATACTGCAATGAATGAGAAATAGGACCCTCAGATTTACCTGCATCCACCGTATAGTAGGCAACTGAACGGGGGAGTAACCAAACATCAAAGGTAAATTTGCTGGAATAATGGGATGCTGGTTTCCTGGTCTATCATTACTAGCACTACCCGTGACTGGAAAAACTTGACCTTTGACTCACGGGAATAGAGTTCGACTCCTAAACCGATATATATGCTGAGGGAAAATATAATTCGCTTGTGAATCACACTCTCAACGCTCAGTACATGTATTATCAACCAAATTCAAAGAATTCAGCAGACTCTTCAAACCATCACCTACAACTGTACTCGATCTACACATGATCAGATATCAGGTGTAATCCTTTCCACCTTTTGATTACAAAAAATCCATTTCCATTTCAATTCCATTTTCATGTGAAGCTGATATACTCATGATTATTATGTACACGCGTATGTTACTCATGACATCTTTGATCTAATTAACGTGTATTGTACATCAAAGAAGACAAGAAGGGTTCGTACAGATTTACAGAATCTGAATCACAAACACTTTGAATTGCCATTGACATTCGTAAATTACTAAAGTTTGTTTAACGGGAATGAATTTTGAAAAACCTTCCTAATTCCCACTTTTTTAGTGTAAAAATCCTTAGGTCAAAAGTTGACTAAGGAGCAATCTGTTGGACAAGTAATATATGACATTTTTGGACAAGATAACAAGAGTCGTGAATGCACCTGACGTTGCAAGTATTTTGGCACACAATTGAGTTTCAAAAGTTTGAAACAGCATTCCAAAATAAGAGTACCACAGCTTAGAACCTACACAAATTAAGAAGGGAACATAGAAAAGTAAGAGTACATATCTAAATAAGAAACATTAAATGACAGAAGAACAGAAACAACATACGACCCCAAGTCTTTCTTCTAAACAAGTGGAGTCATGTTGAGTTGATTCTTAGGCTGGCTGGAACTGCATACATACCACCAAAGGATAATTTGAGTTATAAATGTGAATAGAAAAAACACAGCATAATAGTAGTAATTCCAACCTCATGGGGATGTCTATGAGATGATTGTCCTTGCTGCTTAATTGTTAACACATATCAATGTACTGGTTTTCTATAGTCATAGTGGTACATTATATGTGACCTATCATATGTACTACATGTGCGCCTTCTTGCTTTAAGGTGAGTACCCTTTCGTTGGTTATGCTGCTTATGTCCCATGCATTCAGATTCGATGGATGTATTGTTCCCTTAACATTAGATCATTAAAATGTAATGTTTTTTGGGTTATGTAGTAGGAATATATTTGACCTTCCGACATTCGTTGCAGGTTATGTTTATGCATCACTCTTCTTCACAAAGTTCGCCTACAACTTAAGTTTGTTTAAGGAGTGTTTAGGTAAGCTTATCTTGACAACTTAAATTTAATTATGAGATTATGTAAAATTACCAAAAAAAAATTGGTCCTTAAAAGTCAGTTTCTTGTCATCTACATCTCCTCTTTTTATCAACTACTTCTCCCCTTTTTTTAGTTAGATTATGTTAGAATTTATTTATTTATTGGTCCATGTAGCTCTTGTAATGACAGTATTATTATTTTGTTGTTGCTGTGTAAATGGGTGTTTGGCTGCTACTCTGTCTTGCTCTCTCTGAATGGGTGTGTTACACCAGATACATAATGTTATTGTATATTTCAGGATATTGCAAACATTGAATTTGCCCCAACACATCCTATTCGCCTTGGATTGGCACTCAACTTTTATGGCTTTTACCTTGAGATTTCGAACTCTCCTGACCGACAAGATTGTAGCCTTGCCAAATAGGTATAAGCTTTTATCTTTAATAACTAAACTCAGACTTGTGGAACCTCGCGATCTAAATTGACATGAGTCTATCGCTCCTTTCCCTTTTTAAGGCCTTTGATGAAGCAATAGCTGAGTTGGATACGTTGGGCGAGGAGTCCTACAAAGATAGCACCTTGATCATGAAACTTCTTCGTGACAACCTCACTTTGTGGACCTCTAAAATGCAGGTATAGTACAAGTTTCAACCCGTTTATCTATGAATGGGTTTATCCAAGTGTTTGAGCTACCTAAAAGATATCTTTTATGATCACATATGTATTTAACATACACATTTATCTATAATAAACTGATTCGGAAATTACTTTGGTTCAACCCAACTTGATCCAACCAGTTTGAGCTACATAAAAGATATATGTTTGTAATCTGTATAGGGCTACTTCAGCGAAATGATAATATGGCAGATGATGTGCCTGTAAGTTGTATTTTTTTTCTACTGTTATACTGAGAAAACTGTTGCATGCTTCCAAGGTGAAAAATAACCTTAATTAGGCATTTTGTAGAAATATATGGGTTTTTATGGTCGAAAAAAAAAATTGTGGTGCTAATTATATAGATCAATAGTGTTACCTTCTATGATTAAAAAAAAAAAAAAAAAAAAAAAAAAAAACTGTAAAGAAAATCTGTAATTCCTTATGTTTCCATTATCTTCTGTTGAAATGATTTAAGAAGCTTACTATGCTTTCATGTTTCGGGTGATTGGGACTCGGGAGCAGCTTTCTGGTGTATGGATGCTCATTTATAGGCTAATTTAATGAAACTGGAATGTATGCGTTCAAGTTAAACTTCGTCAGTAATTTTATGAAGCTAGCCCGCCCATTTGGGCGGGCTATGAAGCTAGTCATATTATAAGTTACAAGTTATAATATGAACAATCTTCAAAAGGTAACTAAAAAATACATATGAAATGTTTTATGCCATTTTTTAAAATAATGTATATTATCTATCACAAACGTTTTTTACTTACACTTTTTTTTAACTTATTAGGTGCTCACAGAATGGGCATTGGCTCATCACTTAATTAACGCTCACTACAAACATTTCATTTTGAAGACCATATATATCGGATGACACGATGAATGGCGTTTATCACATTATTAGTTACAAGCATTGCACATTATACCATCATTGACTTATTACTTATTATTTCTTATCATATTATAAGTTACAAGTTAATTGTACTTTATACCATCATTGAAAAATAATTAATTGAACACATTTTGGAAATAAGGTTATCATACTAAGGTTGAGAATTACCTCTAAATATCATGAGGAAATAATATGCTGTGTCAGTGTCATTTGCCATGAAAATAAACAAGAGCCAAGGGCAATCGCTTTCAAAAGTTGGTTTGTACCTGCCATGTCCTGTTTTAACACATTGACAGCTACATGTGGCTCTTTCACGTGTCAAAAGCAAAAAAAAGATTTGAAGGTTATTGTTTCTGATGTGGATGGTAATCTATCAAAACTACTACAAATGTAGTTTATAAAAAAGTTATTCATTGTCTATGATCAACGTTCAATAGGTATGTACAATATACATATGACATGTTTTATGACAGTTTTTATATTTACACTTATTATTAATCACAAACTTCTCTTACTTACACATTTTTAAAACTTATTAGGTGTTCACATAATGGAAATTGGTTTGAAGTGTTACAATGGTCACTACATATATTTGCTTCTCAAGACCATAAAAATATGAGATCACGAGGCAATGGACGTTTATTACATAGATATTTACAAGCATAGTAGTTTATAGTATCATTAACTTATAACTTATTATTCTATTAAAAGAACATTTCATACCATTTACGTTCGCTGTTTGTTAGGTCACCATACTAATGATAACACAAGCATAACAATGATATAGAATAAGAGAGAAAAGTAGAATGGTCGATACTTTCACAAGAGAGAATAACAAAAGATTACTTGAATGTGTGAAAGAACCAACACTCTCAAATGAGAATTATAAGAGTTTATATAGGAGAGGGAGCTAGGGCAACACATATAGTCCTTTCCTTTCTTACGAATTGGACCTTGTCATAGGCCCATGGGCTTACTTCATAAGCCTTGACATAAATAGTAACATATAAGCCTAAATACTTATCAACCTATTACATATTTAATGACTGACACTTGATAGTAGTTACACGTAATCCCAACAATCTCCCCCTAATGGTTGGTCATCTAGGTTGCTTGACGTCTTTCCAGCAATCTTCTTTCAAGTGAGTAGATGTGCTTTCCTTTCTTTAACTTTATCAGCTTGACGTCTCATGTGTCTTTGTTCTTTATTCTTTGTTGTTGTTTTGATCATATGTTGTTGTCTGCCATTCATCAACGTCTTTGGTGATGGTGTCTTTACGTCTTTCTCCACCATGCCCATACTTCTTTTGACTTTGAATCTCTATATTTGTGTAGTTCTCAATTCTTTAAACTTTGTAGATTCTATGATTTTGGCATAAAATCATCTTTAACTTCGTGTTGCCTTGATCTTTTGGTGAGAACTTTCATGTGACACGATGTTGGTATGAACATGTGGAGATGGAGTACTGTTGATGATAATGGCGGTACTAAAGGTCTCCCCTGGAATTCCGGATCTCCAATCATGCATGTAAATAATTAGCAATAAAGTTCCCGGTGTAAGAGTTCATATATTTCATACAGGTACATCCCAGATCGCTGGCGCGTTCTTTGACGAATCTCAGACCGGATGGTCACTGGCATGTCCCCGTACTCAATATCTTCACTTTGTCGTTGTGAGCCACTGGAGTACACTGAAGTATCACTCCACGACTGTAGACTGTTTGAGACCACCACAAACACTAAGAGTAACCCACAAGTGATTACCGAAGTGACCTGCTGTCAGGGTTGTTTGATGTTGACCCTGGCAGGAATTTCCATTCAATCACTGAGGATTACTTGTGTAAATCCTCTCATAAATGTTCTGGCAGATTGCTAGGATCTGCGTAGGACTCTAGAATATATCACTTGTGTCCTTATTGTTTGAACAACAAGTAATGAAATATTTAGTGTTACTAAGAGATATTTTGATGAATATTGTGGCTCTAGACTCGATTAGTGCATTTTGATTTTAATAGTCGGAGACTAGAGCGGTTTCTCCTGTTTCAATATCAACACATCTCGTAGTGAGAGGTCGATAGATTATACAAGGTTCCCCGTAAGAATGAAACAAGTCCTTTTGAGAGAACTTGAGTTGCTTAGAAGGTTTAGTGCAGTGCGTCACTGGGTCTATGATGTCTTTGTCTTCAATACCGGTGTCACCTTAGTGACAGCCAATAGCATATGAATTGAACCCGGTTTCTGCCCTAAGTTGAACATATGGAGGGCTATTTCTTTTCACCCTTTTCTTTAACTTTTCTTTTTAATTATTCAACTCATTCGTTCTCCTTTTCTCATATTCTCCTTTTTTCAATCATACCTAAGGACTTCTAATACTAACTATGGGTATTGTCCTTGGGTAGATCCCTCCGGCTCTGGCGGATCATAGGACGTATTTTTCCTAACGTTAGTCACCTTATAACTCCATGACTATTCCTATGTTGCCATAAAACCATTTACTTGAAAATCTCTCAAAGTGTTTATGATTATTAAACTTGTTTTGTTAACACTTTGAGAGTTTTGTATTTTTAGAAATACTCCCCCTCCACACGTGCTTGTATTGTTTTAACATAAATCTGCACATTGAGGGAAGAGTTCGCACTTTTGAAATGATCGACTTTCAATGAACTTAGACCGATTCAAGACACGTTTACATCACTAGCGAACTAGCTTGAAATTATTACCCGGCCTGGTCAATTCCAAAGAAAGTTTCTCGGATTGGTACACTCTACTCAGACAAGTCCTATTCGAGACAAGCTTACATCACTGGTTAGACCAGCTTGAAATTATTACTCGTCCAAGACAAGTCCTTTCGATTACTGACATTTGAAGTTCGTCACTCCATGGGTTATGTCTGAGTTTGAGCGATTTTGAGATTCCATACAATTCACAACATATTTTTGATTACTTTTATTTTTCTCCCCCTCAAAATGGCATATCAATGTTGTTTTTGAAGAAATGTTGATTTAAAATATGTCCATTTTGAGTTTTACGGGAAGAGTTCAACAAGAACGTTTCATTTTGAACAAATTTGTTTTCAAATACTCCCCCTCAACAAGTGATGATAACTTTTAAGGTTTTAAATAACGAGAGGGAATACTTGTTCTTTTGAGCAGAATTATAAAAATATGGAAAATTTGATTAATTCTATTCAAAAGTAAGAAGCTTTCACTCCTTATATTAGGATTGAGGCACTGAAGCGTACCTTAGGGCCCTTTCTTTACAAGAACGGGTTGTACACTGTTATGTGTGCACAAACCATAGAATAACCAACAAATCACAAATGTACCAAGAATATTCAAACAATCCAAATATTACACAAAACTAACCAATTATTCAGGATGTTGAAACGTCATAATCAGAAATCTCGGTCGTCCTCCTACATAGCTCTCCATCCTTCTCATCTGATCTCAATGTTTCAACCTCTTGTTAATCCTTGCGATGAACCGACGAACCTCCCTTTGTTCTGATGAGGTCCATCTTCAACCCTAGTACAGTTTCAGATCCTTCAAACGAATGTCTAAGCCATTACGAACCGATTTTAAGGTGTCATCACAAAACTTATGTATCTCATCAAATGCCATAAAGAAGTTGTAAAATAGGTACTTCTGTAGACGAAGCCAAATTTAGGTTCTTTGATAAGAGTGTATTATGAATCCTTGTTGATCTCGTTGAGATTGAGGAGTGTCTTAGTAAGATTCAGTTTCTTCCGATAACCTTCCATACCTAGCTGAAGATCTTCAACTCGTTCTTGAATTATTACACTTCTGATGAAGACGAGATGAGATGTAATGAAAGCCAGTTGTAGATCTGTTGGGAACTGATGCATTTTGCCTTGAACCTTGAGGAGATACATGTCCTCAATGTTGTTAAGCATCAATCTTGGAAAGTCAGCTTATGATATTTCATACTCTTTCTCATCTTGTCTTTTGACCACGATCCGCTTCAAGTAGGATTAATCACACTTTGTTGCAGTAGCGATGGACATGATAGCAACAATTCTTTGTGGATACTCAACTTCCCATTGTGTCGTATTCAGTCTGCAGCTACGGAAGAAAAGTATGTGCCTTTCTGGCCAATGGTGAATTCCAAACAACGCATCTTTGTCGTATGGCACCAGTTCGTCAACAAAAAACTAGTGGCATGTTCCTCAATTGCCTTGTTCAGGTACCTTGTAGCTGGAATGTTGAATGTTAGGGAAGTGGCATATTTCTTGTCAACTTTGCTTCCATGTTGAAGAAACTCCATATCTGTGTTGAAGAAGAATCGAAACGGGATCTTGGGTTGTTCAGGTTTTTCGATCAGTGGTAGTGGCTTGGTCAAATCTGCGTAGTATGGTCCATGCTTCTTCAATGTGTGGTCGACGTTGAACTCAGGGTTGAGCCAATCGATATCATTCGACATTGCACTGGCAATGTTTTCGAGATGATCTCGAGCTCAATTGCATTCTCAGATTTGTCCTTAAGAAGGTTGAATGCGGTGTTCTAGATCCTTTTGAGTTCCTTCTTGTTGAGCTTCTTAATTCTGAAGTCTCTTTTCATCTTCTGGACATGTTCCACAGTTCGACCATCCACTGGTTCTTGATCTTCTGCAAGTGGTGGTTGTGTCTTAACCATTTTATCAAAACATTCGCATTCTTCAATGTTGTTGTTGTCTAGCCAAGCGACGATAGCTGGTTTCTTTCCTTTTTGGCTTGAGGATGATGGTGATGGTCTAGGTCTTGTTGAAGGTTGAGGTTCTGTTTGTTACAAAGTAATCACCGGCCTCTGGTGCAGACTCAGATTCCTTCGGTTGACCAGTTCTTTAGGTTGGGTTGATGTTCGGGTTGTGGTGGTGAAGGGGTTAACCGTGTTTGTTGCTGAGATGACGATCCACCATCCCTCTTTTGTTTCTTAGAACTTGGATTCAGATTATTCTCGTCATTATTCCTTGGCCTCTTTTCTTTTCCCGCATCTTCCTTGCACGAAGTCCTAAGTTGTTTTGCAACAAGAAGATCATAGAGAAATTCATCGTCTTTATCCATTTGGCCAACTCTCCCAGCCATCTTCGTCACAAGTTGATCTGTTAGGTCTTTTTCAGTGATAAGTGGGGGCTTGATAGGTATGGTTTGCATAGTAACCGGTGTTGTAGTGACAACATCTTTAATCATTTATTTGATCAATGGCTGCAGTTGTCTCTTCAACAGTTCCTTTGTGACTACAGGAATGTTCTTTGATAGAAAGGCTTCAACGTAGTTGATGATTAGCTTCTCGATTTCACCTTGGACATCCCAAGAGAGGAACTTCTCGATCGATTCCTTAGATTATTGAAAGGTTGACATCTATTAAGTCAAGTTGGTGACCAAGCCCGTGAATGTGTGTACTTGATCTTCAAGTTTGCTCTTCTTTCTCAATCGAGCTTTATTTACTGCCTTTTGAACTTTTACCTTGGCACGTGACATCCAAGTGTCAGCTTTCTTCTTGATAGACTTGGTTGTTGACTTCGATGTTGTTAGTGTTGGTGGAGGGGATGACTGAGTGGATGATTCTGGCATAGTTAAAGTGTCCTTTGGTGGATCAGAAGAAGGTTTCAGGTCGTGATCAGGGTTGTCGATGTAGGCATCAGTTTCCTTTTTTAATCTTTCCTCTTTCGCCTTCTTAGCCTCTTCCACCTCGATACGTTTCCTCTCTTCTTCTTCTTCTTCTGACTTCTTAACATCTTCTTCAGTTATCAGAAAATTTTCCTCCTATTCATCATTCTGATCTCCAGCATCGAACATCTGCTCGTCCTCTTGTTTCTCTTCCTCTTCGTTTGTAACCATAGTAGTTTCACCCTTTTCCTGACCGGGTTGATTAACCGGATCGAAAAGGGGTGGAGTGACGCTGTGTAGTTCTTCGAGAGGTTGAGTCCCACTGCTGGAACCTCCTTCCCCACTGGGTTGATTAACCAGAAAGGGAGAAGGTTGTTGTGTCTTTTTACTTTGTTTCAGAACAACCAGTAGATTTCGTTCATTAATTTCTTCAGTTGTAAGACTGAAATCTGGATGAAGTTCTTCTTCTATGGCTGGTTGCTTTCCCTTGTTGACTTTTTCTTCTTCATCATCAGTCTTTACAGCAAAGGTATCTATGTCTCTTTCAAGTTCATCAAGGGTAGGACTCTTCTGTTCCTCCTCATTCTCTTTCACCGGATCTTTAGCATGAGCCTCTTTATAGATGACAATGTCATCAGACTCGGTTTTCGAGTCATCTCTGGGTTGAGATGATGGTTCAGGAGAAGGCTCAGGCTTGACAACTATAGCTGGTACCCTCCTCTTTGTGTACTTTGGAATACAAGGCTTAATCTTCCTTGTGGTACTTCTCGAGTTACCAGTTTTCTCTCCCTTCTTAGCTCTAGTCTTGACTGATGAGGCTTGTGTGTCCTCGTCACGAAATCCACACTGAGCCTTGAGAGCCGCATCATAATGCTTGTATGACGTTGATGCTTTAACTTTTTCAGTTAGGAGACAATCAGGAAGCTTAGCACCTTGTTTACGAGTGCTCGTCCCTTGAATCCTAAGCATTTTCAGCTTTGGCTCATTTTTGACCGTATATTTGTCCTCATCATCAAGTCTTTTAGGAATATCTTCAAACTTCTTTAGAAGGTTGTTGATGATCAACTTCGTGTATCTGACAAAAGGGATCTTGGTGCCTCCCTTTTGGACGTGCTGCATCATGTCCTCCCAGATGAGGCTTGCATAGTCAATTAGTTAAGCATTGACCATTCCCCAAAATATTTGTAGATGTAGCAGCTTGGGGTGTTCCTGACCGCTATCTCTGCCAGACACTGACTTGGCGATGATAATGTAGAGTGTTCTCCATGGATGTGGCATATACTTTACATCCACTCTGGAGTGTGTAGTGATGATTCCCGCAGACTCGTCAAAGCCAATGTCAATAAGAAAAATCCAAAACCTCCTTCTCAGTTGGAGTACATTCATATTCCTCAGGATAATTCACAGTATGGAGAAGTAGCACAGAGCGTAGATCCTCGATGCTTACTGTGACTTCACGTTTATGTAAAGTACACCTGAATGACTGGTCCCCTTCATTCTTGTCAATGGTATTCCAGAATTGGTGAATGTAGAAGTCAGTGAGTGATGCAGATTTAGTCAGCATGAACTTGTACGGGTGATTGAGTAGAATATCCATAACAATTTGGCAAAAGGACTCTGAGCATGAGAAATTTTTGAAGTCCACACAGAGATTATTCTTGCCAATGACCCTATTGTAACCTTGAGGGAAAGTATTTTCCATTGTAATATTTTTCGAGACATTAACATCAACTTGTTGTGCAGCCATTGTTGTGATCTGAAAGACATAAGTCATAGAAACAGACATTGAAAGACACAATGTGTTAGCATTAGTCTGATTCATTTTCTAAGTCGTTGTTTTGATGTTGATATACATAGTTGGATGTCAGTTACACTTTCTAAGTCACATTTGTCCTTTTACTTATAGTTGTGATGATAAGTTGTAATGAATGTTTTAATTTTTACGTGTTAATACCCATTTATCACTTAAAAACAACATTTGGAAGTTTTCTGAGCTTATTCGTAAATTTAGACAAATTCGTAAATGGTGACTTTGGCGTAAAACATGAGTTTGTTTGTAAACATTTACTTATTCGTAACTTGGATCCTTATTCGTAAGATTTAGTCTTATTCGTAAGAATGAGCTTATGCTTAGGAATACTGCTAATTCATAACGAACCAGACTTATTCGTAAACAATATGCTTATTCGTAAACAATATGCTTATTCGTAAGAATAAACTTATTCGTAAGAATAAACTTATCGTAAGAATAAGCCTAATTCGTAAGAATTGGCCTTATTCATAAACATTTTCAAGTTTACAAATTTCTTTCCAAGAAATTCATAGTCCACTATAGACATCCTTATTCGTAACATATCATGTTTATTCATAAACATTTATGCTTAGTTCGTAACCTTTGAATCCTTTTACGAATTTCCTTTCCCTGTTAACACAACATCAACTCCTTTATCATAATCACAATTTATCACTTCAAGAACACAACAGAAGGCACTTTTCCAATTTTCAAGCACAGATGACCTTATTCATAAAAATTCTTAAACCTTAAACCCTCTTTTTACGAATAACCCATTTACAAGTTAGATGTATGTTTTGATTGTTTCTGTGAGCTCATATGATGCAATAGAGTGATATAGAATAAGTTTTAACAACTTTTATCCACAGATTTTGAATTTCGAACCTGAAAGTGTTCTTAAACCCTAAACATAAGTTTTGAATTTAAAGATATTTCTGGTTTAATTCTTATGTTTAAACATGTTTCATATCACATCTTAACACTTGCTTACTATCATTTAATCATCAATCCCCAATTTAGGCGCAAGAAACCTAATTTCAAAAAACATTCAATTCGTGTTCCTGGTTACGATTAAGTTATCATAACATGAATAGGACACTATTATAAACATTGTCCATCAATAATCTTTAACCAAAACACACAAACTCAATTTTACCCAAATCGGTCATAAACCCAAAGTTTTTAAAATCAAATTGTGATCGATTTAGCCGTTGGATTGAGTTCTAATAAAAAAAACCATTGCTTATAATCGTATTAGAAACATGTTACCACTTATAGATTTTTGAAAACACGAATGGATTAGAAGAATGAATATGGATCCTTGATGAAGGTGGTTGTAGTATTAAACGTGTTTGCAGAATGTATTCAATGCAAGTCAAAAAAATTGTTTTTGACTAATTTTACTTTGAAAGATTGACACATTTGGTCCCTAAACCATAAAATTTTCCAATTTTAATCGTTTAACTCACAGACAAGGTTAACTTGATATCATTTTGGAAAAATACATTTAAATACTCCCATTCGAATTTTAACGTATTGACTTTTATACATTTTGAGAAACATTGAAGTTAGAAGAGGGTATTTAACCATGAAACTTTTCCAACACAATTGAGAAACAACATATTTTTGGAATATGCAAGTACAAGTTTTAAGTAAAATTTTAAAATTTCATTCTCCCCCTTAACACTTGTTCGGGAAAAATTGGTAAATTTGTTTTAATAGAACAAAGTGTTGATGGAATTTTGTACTTGCATTATTATTATTTTTTTCACAAAAGGGAAAATGAAATAATCTTTTTGGGTTTTTATGGGTTTTATATATTTGTATTTTATTTTTGATAAAATATTTACAAAAAGTATTTTGGTGTTTGACATTATCAAGATTGTTGTAAAACGTTTTTCAGTTATTCTGGAGTCAAACACCTCATACCAATTCGATGGACTAAGTCAGCAAATCGTGCGAGTGGTATGGCTTTGGTGAATAGGTCCGCTAATTGGTGTTCAGTACCTACAAAGTATAATTCAATTGTTCTCTTCTCGACATGCTCTTTGATGAAATGGTAGCGAAGAGCAATATGCTTTGACTTTGAGTGTTGAGCAGTGTTGCACGAGTTTGCAATTGCACTTTTTGTGTCGCAATACACTGGAATCTTGTCAAATACGTAACCATAATCCATGAGTTGTGTTCTCATCCATATGACTTGAGCACAACACGCATACATGGCTACATATAGTACTTCAGTTGATGATAACAATGTGCAATCTTGCTTCTTTGATTGCCAGGACACCGGTTTGTCACAAAGGAATTGTAGACCACCAGAAGTACTTTTTCGTGTATCTAAACACCCTGCATGACCAGCGTCTGAAAAAGCTATTAGTTGAAAACCAGAATCCTTCGGATACCAGATCCCCAAATTAATGGTTCCCTTTATGTATCGGAGGATTCGGTAAGCCTCTGAGAGGTGACGTGCAGTTGGTCTAGACTGATAACGAGAGCAAAGATATAATGCAAAGACTATGTCGGGTCTGCTAGCTATTAGATACATGAGAGACCGATTAATACTTTGGTATTTTGTAGGGTCAACAAGTTTCCCATGGAAATCAGCGTTTAGTTTACTGGATGATGCTATTGGTGTGTTATAGGTGTCACATGAGGTCATACATGTTTCTTAAGAATATCAAGAGCATATTTTGACTAACTTAAGAAAATACCACGGGGTGATTTATGAACTTGAAGTACTAAGAAGAACGTTAGTTCACCCATCATTGACATTTCAAAATTTGTTTCATTAGTTTTGCAAAAGCGTTTGAGTACTTTTTGTGGGTTGAACCAAAAATGATATCATCCACATATATTTGAACAATTAAAATGTGTTCCCCGTGATATTGTATAAACAGTGTTGGATCAACGGATCCTTTGGTAAAATTCTTAGCAAGTAAGAAGGCTGACAATTTATCATACCACGCCCGAGGGGCTTGTTTGAGACCGTAAAGAGATTTATTCAGTTTGTAGACATGATTCAGGTACTCTGGATCAACAAATTCATCTGGTTGGCTAACATACACTTCCTCCCATAATTTTTCGTTCGCAAATGCAGTTTTCACATCCATTTGATAGACGGTGATGTTCATATGAGCCGCAAATGCCAGAAAAATTTGAACAGTCTCAAGTCTAGCCACCGGTGCGAATGATTCTTCAAATTCAATTCCCTTTTCCAGACGATAACCTTTAGCCACCAGACGAGACTTGTTACGAATAACCGTGCCTTCAGCATCAACCTTATTTTTCCAAATCCATTTCAAACCAATAACATAGACCCATGTTGTTCGTTCAACCAATTCCCATACTTCAAGACATTTGAACTGATTTAACTCTTATTGCATGGATTCTATCATGCTGTCATGGGTCATTGCTTCTTTAATGTTTTTGGGTTCAGTGTGACTCACGGTGAGTGCATAAATGCAGTTTTCACCGTCGGTGTAAAGGCGTTGTCTTGTGATGATCGGTTGGTTAGGCTTGCCAATAATGTTTACTAGAGGATGATCTCTTGTCCATCTATGTGTCAAGGGTTGGTGTTGGTATACATTATGCAGATTTGGTGGATCCAGATTGCGAGTTGATGATTCGAAAACATCTGGAGTGGTTGTTTCTAATGCAAAAGGGTTAAAGAACGCATTTCCATCATATGTGGGTGTAGGTAAATTTTGGTTTAATGGATCATCAGCTTGGTCATTTTCATTGGAGGCAGTTGTTCTGCTGTTGTTGGAGACTCGATTGGTGATGCATCAGTAACAGTTGTTGTTGTAGTGTCAGGTGTATCAGGTATTGGATTATGATCAGGTTGAGTAGCGGAAACATTGGATACATCTGGAGCACGTTGATCGAAATCTTCGTTAAACAGTGGAGCAAACAAAGTTTCCATTTGACAACGCGTGAGTTGAAATTGTTGATCAGGTGATGATTGTGGAAAGTTTAGACGGTTGTGTCCAGGTTCTAAGCTGTTTTGCTCAGAAGCCATCTCTGTGAGCTCATCGAAATTAGCATGAATGGTTTCCATAATTTCTCTAGTCCGACGGTTCCAGATTCGATATCCTTTTGAGTTTTCACAATATCCGACAAAGACTCCAATGTCAGCTTTAGCCTTGAACTTTCCAAGATCATCACGATCATTATTTGGATAACAAAGAGCACTAAATACATGAAAGTGTTTTAGGTTAGGTTTTCGGTTATGGACAAGCTCATAAGTGTTTTGTTGTGGCGTTTGGTGATCATTGAACGGTTTTTAGTGTAACATGCAGTTGAAACAGCTTCAGCCCATAAATAATCCGGTAATTGAGCATTAATCAACATCGTTCGTGCGGCTTCCACTAACGTCCGGTTTCATCTTTCCACAACTCCATTTTGTTCAGGAGTTCTTGCAATTGATGTTTGACTTTCAGTTCCTACTTTCTCAAAATATGTCCAAAGAGTTTGATTCAAGAATTCAGTTCCTCTGTCTGTTCTGACTTGTCTGACAGTGTTACGAAGCTGAACTTGAATTTTCTGAGAAAGGTGATGATCATTGAAGGAGCTTGATCTTTACTTCTTAGAAAATAAACCCAAGTCCATCTGGAGTAGTCATCAACGATTACAAGAATGTAGTGTTTGCCATTAATCATCTGCACGTGCATCGGGTCACACATATCCATGTGAAAAAGGTGAAGTACATGTTGATTATTGTTTTCAATCTTTGAAGGAATATGTGCACGAGTGCTTTTTCCTTGTTCACATGCTGAGCATAAGTGGTCTTTGGAATATCGAAATCTTGGAAGTCCTTCAACTAATTTGTGTCGTTCCAGATCAGTTACGGTTTTGAAATTCAAGTGAGAAAGTCTTTTATGCCACAACCATGATTTTGTAGATGTTGCTTTAGAAAGTAGACAAATGGGAGATGAAGTAATCATGTCAGTCATATAGATTGTATAAAGGCTTGATTCACGGGTGCCTGACATAAGACCGTTTCTTTGTAGATCACGAATGAAACACGTTTTCTCCCGAAAAGAAACTTCCAAATCCCCATCATAAAATTTACCTACTGATACACGTACAACGCGCGTTCGAGGTCAAAGGAAACTTCCTTTTCTTCGAGCAAGTTTTTCAACCACTTAGGTAGTGAACCTAATCGTTGTAGTGTAGTATTATGGTAAGCCTCGGGATTGATATCGTTCTCTAGGGGAATGGGAATGCTAGTGAGAAATTACTACGCTAAGGTTAGGGTTGAGGAAGATTATTTTTTATCTTTATGTTTTTTAGAAAATTGAAAGGTACGATCTCGGGATATTGGATTTGGGGGCTGGTACTTCTACCGATTACTCTACTATCTAATTATCTAATTAACAAAGCTAAGCTAAGGGGTAGTCTATGTATATTGATGTGTGCTCGTTTGATGATTAAAAATGTGTTTACCTAGATACTATTACTCCCTAGTTATCTTTTATTGATGGTTGAATTGTTACGTCCTTATTCTTAATGCGTTGTGTCTTCTAAGGTCGTAGGGTATGCTTTTCTCCCTAACTCTTTGAGAATACCTTAAGGTTATTGCCTACAAAATCTCTAGGATTCATAAACTAACTCTAAGGTTATCTTCGGATTTTTAGCCTACAATTAATCTAGGTGATCATAAACTAAGGTTTACAAAGATTACTCAAGCATTAAAAACACAACGATGGCCTATTGCAATCCTAAGCCAATTACAATTAAGATAAGAGACAACCAATCAATATTCAATAACTAGGTTTCATAGATCTAACCAAACATACAAGTAAATTAGCCGGACATGGTAAACATGCAAGCATACACACATACAATCGAAGACATAATGAAATCAATGAAGTAAATAACTTATATTGATGTAAAATAGGGTATGAGAACCCTGAGATACTGCCCAAGACAAACCAAAATCGTTTTAGGTTTTTACTCCACAAATCTCCCTTAAAAGTCTGAAAATCGAATTCTATATATAGAGTTACAACTGCGACGACGTCACTCTTTAATTGTGATGTCGTCGGATCGCTGCCAATAGGGTTTCGTCTTGGCCAAGTCAACTTTGGGACGGCGTCACGTTGTGGTTGTGACGCCGTCAGCTTCAACTTCTGACGTTGTCTGAATCTTGATCTAGGCCGTCTGAGTCGTGACGCCCTACTCTTCAATGCCTGACGTCGTTAGGTACAAAATAGTAATTTCACTTCTGAGCCGTGGCATTTAGAGGGACGACGTCGCCCTTTGTCTGTTACGCCGTCGGGGTGCACTTCCAGCAGGTTGAGTGTCTTGATCTTGTCTTTAGCCATTTTCTTCACATATTCACGCCTTTTCGTCCAAATAAGCATCATTCCAGCATTTTGCCTTCAAGAGACCTAAAAGTGAAAAGGAACGAATTTAAGCAGTAACGGATATAAAAGTGGTCGATTAAGGGCTTAAATGACCCCTAAAAAGTGTACATTTTAAATCCTTATCAAATATCCCTACACTTGGTATTTGCTTGTCCTCAAGCAAATGTTCTTTTGGCCAATCAATTTATAAGTTAGGGGGCATGAAGCATTGGTTTAGAACAATTGGCAACAAGTATAAGCCCCGCAAAAGTCATAACAAGTACGGAAATTATATACTAGCACCTCACAAGTGGTGTTTGGATACTCTCATCTCTCGGGTGTATATGAAATATATCAAATTAGAAATGGAAGATAAACACTCATTAACCGGTCCTAGTACATAGATTACCATAGGCTTGAGACTAGATCAAACCTCCACCGCTTTGGCGTAAGCACCTAGGAAAAACTATCTAAGAGGTCTTTTAAAGGGTTGTAACGTTAGGCTTACGGTAGGGAAACAAAGGGTTTGGTTGGGTAGGTGATTTAGTGGTGGCAAGTCAAAAATCTTTATGTTACAAGCATGAGAAGAATGGTGTTGCTAAGCCAAGACTCGACTCTCTAAACTCTAGATAACTTTGAAACAAACAAACATAAATATAAAGATAGATGCAGGATGGTAGCCCGTATGTTTTTTTTTCATTTTTTTTTCAAAACTTTATTTTTTCAATTTTTTTTCATACACTTTTACTCTACTATCCTCTACGATAACATCAAAATATAAGGGATTTATAGGCACATCCCTACACTTGAGTTTTTATTATTCTAACACTAATTTGACCCGAATTGAAAAGATCAAAACACTTGGAGTACATTATTACGTAAATAAAAGGAATTTGAATTTAACATTCTTTCCCGTCACTCCATAAAATTTAACTTTTCCCATGAGTCCCAATCGTCCCAAAACTGTATACAAAGGATATGACTCGACTTAGAAACTTATGCAAGTAACTAGATAATTTAACTAAGGGTTTAGTATGATAACAATAATGCACTAAAAGTGAGTGCATACAAGGTAGGCTAAGGCGATTTGGGTGTAAATTTGGGGGTGGATTGTAAACAATGCTCTTCATTGATATTCCGGAAAACCGAAACATCACGAGAACCGCAAAAAGGATAGGCTCTGAGGGGTTAACTAGGGGTATCGTGTACTAAAGATGAGTACAACGCAAGGGTGTGGGGGAATTACTCAACCAATGTGGAAGAAGTAATTATAATACGGGTATCAAACAAGGTTTATCCTAATGCCTCTTATCATTTAGTTATTCCTAACTACACAAGTGTAGTCTCACTAGCGATCTCGGGATGCATCACAAAACAAGTTCTAGAATCTATTATACTACCGGTACACTCTCGAAACATTAAAGATGAATTCTTTAATTCCTACAAATGAAATTGGACAAGACAAATAATCAAGGATAAGCATAGTTTCAAAGTTCCCGTTTTATTCTCCCTCCCTACACTTAAACTGAACATTGTCCCCAATGTTCCCCGAAAGTATCAAAGTTACGATAATGGAAGGTAATTAAAAGAGAAAGAAACTAATACTCCCCTGATTAGCTCGGTAGGATCTGTGTGAAGTAGTGGTTAAATTCTTCTCCAACAAGAATGTATGCGTGAAAAGCTCCATTCAATCTTATGTATCTTCTTCTTGATAAATAAAACCTGCACACTTTAAGAAAATAGACGAAACCCTCGCGTAAAATCGGTGGTAAAACTATATATGACTCTACTAAACTAGGATATAATGCTTGTGGAATGGATGTTTAAAGGTTTTCTGGAAAATTAAGACCTGAGAAATTCCAAAATTTTATAAGTAGCACAAAAAACGAGAGAAAGTAAGATAAGTGGTTTCTGCTCCTCCTGACGCCGTCAGGTTATCCTGACAGAAACTGGTCTGCTGCGTTTTTCTTGAAAAATTCTGGAAAAATTACATCTTTAGAATCTAGAAAAATTCCTGCAAAACATCCATTATGACTCGATACAAGCATTTGACTCTAACAAACACACATATATATCTTTTCAAGAATTGTAACTCTCATGTTCACGTTCTTTTAAAAATGTGTGTAATCTTCCCTACACTTATCCTTTTTGTAAAATACCTTTATATGTAATTAAGACAAGGTTAAAGACAAAATAAAGCATTTTCACAAATTCAAACATGAGAATAAACAATCAATGAAAAGATATATGACACATAAACAAGCAAACGATTAAGCATGGGTTGCCTCCCACGAAGCGCTTTTCTTTATTTATGAGTCTTGTAGCTAGACTCGAAGTCGTGCCCCTACGTGACTTCATTACCGTTCTTTTTTTCTTTCACTAAGCCTTCATCAAAAGGTTGTAGACGTTGTATGCTTACCGTGAACTCCTTCCCAACGTCGTCTATTATGATTACGGTTTTATTTTTTAGATTAGTTTCTTTCACCGTATAAGGTCCAAACCATTTTGGCTTATTTCTTCCTCTTAATGCTTTTATTCTCGATTTATACAAAACACCTTTTCTCCATTCAAAAATTCCTTAGGGTTCTTTTGAGTTTGTGGTATTGAGGTAGGATTATTTCCTAACTTTTTATCACGTTTCCACAATGTCGCATGTAGCCCTTGAACCATGAATTCTCTAAGCCCTCTTTCCCATTTGTTAATTTTCTTCTTAACTGTATTGTTAGGGACCTGCGGATTCTCATCAGTTATCTTCTCCATTATTTTCAAAGGATATCTTGGAACCATAGGTATCCTAGCGTATCCCTTGCCACTTTTGAGTATCATGATACCCTCACCGCATTTGATGGTTGCCTTTGCAGTTGCCAGAAAAGGTGTTCCCAGAATGAGTGGCATATTTCTGTCTTCCTCAATTTCTATTATCACGAAGTCCACCGGATAGACAATATTGGCCACCTCAATTAGGACATCCTCCGTTATTCCCACGGGATAGACATATGTGTGATTTGCTAAGGAAAGTCTAAGATTGGTCTTAGTCGGCTCCTCCTTAGTTAACTTATGATAGACTGATAGCGGCATTATGTTTACGTCGGATCCCTGATCGGCTAAGGCATTTATATTATCGTTGTTGCCTATGCTACTTGGTATTACGAAATTCCCCGTGGTTTCTCGTTTTTTAGTCACTGGTTTTTTGAGAATCAATTCGTACATAGGTCCCATAGGCATGGTGTCATATTCTTCGTCTGTTATTTCTCCTTCAAAGGATTTCCTAAGAACCTTATTGTACCTAAAGTTGTTCACTTGGTTAATAATTGTTTTCTTATTAATCTCGTGCTTAAGGTAGTATTAAAAATGTCTCGGGTTCATCATTGGTTTCAGCCTCCTCGTTTTTCTTACTATCCTTGGTTTCAGCCTCCTCGTTTTTCTTACTATCCTTGCTTTCCTTAGCCTCCTTCTTCTCAACTACTCCACCTTCATCGGATATAATGGAAATGGCGTTAACAAACGAAGTGGGGGGAGGGTGATCATCGCTTCTCACTAGGACCTTCTCGGGAACCTTCGTCTTAGTATACTCTTTCACCAAGTTCATCATCTCCGTCATTTTTGCCTGCATTTCCTCCCTTTGCCTATAAACCTCATCTTCAAATTTTGCTAATCTCTCCGTATTTGAAAAGTTGACATTTTAAATAAGCGTTTTCGTCGTCCAGTCGTTCAAGTTTTGATTCTAAAGATTTTTCAGCCGACTGTTTGACTTTGTTTTGTAAAGCTATTTCACGGTCAATGCTATCATTTTGACACCAATGAAGACGACGTTTGATTTCAGAAAGTTCTTTTGACAGACTCTCATTTTCAGCTTTTAAAATTTCAATTTTTGTCACATTATCATTTTTCTCATCAGATGTATCAACAGTAATAACATTTTCATAAGAAGATTCAGCAAAGTAATATAACACAATAGAAAACGTATCAGCACATATAATATCTTCCAAGAGTCGATCAACATCGTTTTTAAGAATTTTATTTTTCTTTTGGGTGTTAGAAATCGATTGTTTCAGTTGCATTGAAAGTTTTTATCATTGATTGTACTTCATTTTGAAGTTCCCGTTCCCACTCGGTTGCACACAGACGCATATGTTGAACATGAGGTAAAAACTGTGTTTGAAAGATTTTCCTTTTTTCTTTGGCATAAGATGGTTGAAAAGTTGCAGCTTTTATCTTAGAATTTCATTCAATTACCTCTTCCAAAAGTTTAATGTCTTCCATGAATGTCTCAAAATATCTTAGTACAAGATATCATTTTGGTAATGGTGTGATTTCACCTGAAGAAGGTAAAGGGCCATTTATTTGTCCAACGGATTTAACGGGACCAACGTCAGAAGAAAACTGATTTATATGTGTGATAACCCAAGGTTTTTCAGTTTTCTCCCGCTGAGGAACAAAGGTTTCCGAAATATGAGGCAATTTTGAATAATCAAAAGGTTTGTTATATGTTACATTTCTCATTTTTAATCGGCTCTCTTCTTCCTAGTCTTGTTCCTCTTCACAATTATATACAATAACACGCACAACAGAATTATCAAGTAGATTTTTTGCACTATACAACTTTGCATTGGCCTTGAGTGCTTTGTGTAAAAAACGTGGTTTATCGTCAGCAAGATCATGCCCATATCCTTCGGGATTTGGCTTTAAAGTAAACTTTTGAATTGTTGTGACAGACTCACCATGTTTATAAACAATATTTTGAAACTCTTTTATCTGGCTTTCCAAATCGACGATTTCATCAAGATACAAATCAACTCATTTCCTTGACACTTGTTTAAATTCGGAAAAACTAGTTTGACAAGATGACAATTCAAGTTTGATTTTTTGAAGTTCAGAAGTTAGAATGTCAACTTGTTGTTTGTGTTCTAATTTTTCTTGTTACATTTGAGAAATCAAATTATTTTTGGAAGCGACTAATTCTCGTATCTGAAGTTGTAATTCTTGTTCTTTAACATACGCCTTTTGAAAAGCAACTTAAACTTCAAAACTATGTTTTCTTTTTGTTTGTGTTTCGAAATTTGCAAGTTGTGTTTTGTAGCACTCAAGATCCGCAGTCAATGATGCAACTTTGCTTTTAAATTTACATTGATTTCATTGCATTTTCAACTTAGGATTGGGTGGTCATGATCTCTGGATCTGGATCAGACAAAGTTTCAATTTGTTCAACTTGATCATCAAAACATTCATCAATTGGATCATCAAATGTAACAACATGGTTAACTTGATCATCGTCTTGATGAGATGTTGATGGCTCATGTTGAACATCTTGCTCCTTGTCGGATGCAGATGCAGGTGGAGATATCAGATCATGGATGAGACACATATTAGGATCCGGTACCTGAGATAAGCCATCAGTATCATAATGTATTACTCATGTGGAGTTCCTGCATGTTTTCCATTAACATCACAACTGCATTAGCTTGTAAGTCCTCCATATCATCATCAGATTCTGCATTAGCCATGAAGTTGTGTTCTTTGTCAGTGAGAGTTCCACTAGCTTCATCTTTGAGAGCCAAGAGTAATGCTTGCTTGTGATATGCACTGCCTCTGGTTCATGGTTTTGGACATACATTAGCCAGATGACCTTTGTCGTTACAGTTGTAGCATCGAATGACCTTTTTCCCATTCTGTGTATTCCCATTATCAATAATTTCAACCCTTTGCTGAGGAGCACCCACATTGTTCCTTCCAGTAGCATTATACACTTGTCCACTTCCTGAATTTCCCACATAACCACCAGTTCCCATTGGACATCCATAATTGTGATTCTGAACTTCAATCCTTCCATTTTAGATAACAGCTTGATTTCTTGTGTTTGACGAGTTACGAAGACGATTGTTGGATTTGTTTGCAAATCTACCAAAGGCACGAGCAATAAGAGAAAATACTTGATTCAATGTGTTGAATTCTTCCTCATCTTCATTTTGAGTTTTAGTGTAGAGTGCTGAATCAGAGATGTTATATGGAACCAGTTGAGTGTCACTCGAATGTGGTGGAGAATCATATGTAGTGATTTGGGCTGACGGTACTTGTTGAGGATAGGTAAAGTTTTGTTTTTGTTCGACAAAATCATGATTCGACTGTGGAAATTGAGTAAATTGAGGAGCAAAAGACTGAGCTATCAGTGCAAGTGAATTTGGAGTTGGGGAAAGGTGAAACATTCCACGGAGAGCTCGATCTTTGTCAACTTCCTTTTTATGGTGCTTCAGATAATCATACAACAACCCATACTTGGCATCATGAAGGTTCTTAGCTTGATGAATGAATGTGACATACTTCTGCCAGTTAGGACCGAGATAGTTTAAAAACTTTGTGTTTATGGCAATCTTGGGTAAGATGATGTTGTGTATATCCAAGTCATTGATGATGTTTGTGAATCGATGATAATAAGACTCTAATGACTTCCCTGGATCAATCATAAACATTTCATATGATAGATAAAGCTTGGATTCCATGTCTTCTTGATTAAGTTCGGTGCCTTCTATTAAGAGATGAACATGGGATTAGGTATGCCTAGAAGAATATATTCCATTGCAAGTTCATTAGCTTCACGGTGAAGTATTTGTTCTGGAGTTAGTTGACTCTCAAGGACAGTTGAGATCGTTTCAAGTCTTGGTGGAATAGTTGTTGGATCTCCGGGAACCGTCACAGTTGGCATTTGAAAAGGACATTCAAGGATGACCTTCTTCAAATATTTGCCATGAGGTTTCTTGAGTTCGATGAACCTAAAGAATCAACTTACCCATTGAACATAATTACCGGGAGTGAGCATTGGAGGTCTATCAAGTGATCCGGCTTCATGGATAGATTGTTGACTGCTGATAGCCTCACACATTTGAACAATCCAATGAGGTTTCTTCGGTGCAATTGTAGTGAATTATTGCATTGCATATTGAGGTGGAAACCATGGTTGTTGTTGAGGGTATGGTTGTTGTTGAGGAAATTGTTGTTGTTGAATGAATTGTTGTTGTGGAAATGATTGTTGTTGTTGAAATAATTGTTGTTACGGTTGCTGAGGGAATTGTTGATGAGGATATTGCTGAGGTTAGTAGTTGAAATACAGTGGTTGAGACATTGTAAAACTTGTGTTGTTGATGGATCTTTGTAGCTGATTGAAATATGTGTTGATGTTGAAAGTAATTACTTAGTCGTAAGAAACCTTATTCGTAAAGTGGTGCTTACTCGTAAACTATTCTTACTCGTAAACTATTCCTTACTCGTAAACTGTCTTACTCGTAATCTTGTCTTACTAGTAAGAGATGTGGCTTACACGTAAGATTAGGTCTTATTTGCAACAAACCTTACTCGTAAGAATGTGTCTTACTCGTAATAGGTAACCTTATTCGTAAGAATAGGTAAAACCAATTAATTTTCAAACTTATCCAAGTTTGAAAGATATCACAAGTCGAAGTATTCCACAAGCTTATCCAAGAAATGGAAGTACTGAGTCACTTTAAACTTTGAAGAATCCGATGAATTGTGCTTGCACGTAAAGTACCTTCTTGCTCGTAAAGTTTCTTAGTCGTAAACTTCCTTCTTGTCCGTAGGCTTACTCGTAAGATCAGGGTTCGCCTATTCGTAAGATCAGGGTTTTAGTTACTCGTATGAAAAAGGTTTTTCTTAATTGTAAGATAAGGGTTTTAGCTTATTCGTAAACTTGACCAGAATTTCCAAAACGACTTTTTAAGCTCAAAAACGCGATTTCCACTTGTTTCTTTTGATCAAATAGCTTCAAAAACGCTTAAAGAACAAGAAATTTTTAACCTTTAACACCAAAAATGAAATTTGAGCTAATTCGTAAACTTTGAGAAACTAACAAACGAGATGAAAATTGATGTAAAAAATCTATAAAGTTCTAAACGTTTTGCCAAATCTAAGCTTCTAAACACTATATCAACCTTAAAACTTTCCAAGCTTCAAGATTTGAGTGTAGGAAACAAATATTAACTCATAAAAATGTAGAGAACGAATAGAAAACGCTACGGATAACCAAAAACACAAACAAAACACGTTCCAAACAACTATTAGGCGATTGATACCACTGTTAGGTCACCATACTAATGATAACACAAGCATAACAATGATATAGAAATAAGAGAGAAAGGTAGAATGGTCGATGCTTTCACAAAAGAGAATAACAAAAGATTACTTGCATGTATGAAAGAACCAACACTCTCAAATGAGAGTTACAAGAGTTTATATAGGAGAGAGAGCTAGGGCAACACATCTAGTCCCTTTCCTTTCTTACGAATTGACCTTGTCATAGGCCCATGGGCTTACTTCATAAGCCTTGACATAAATACTAACATATAGGCCTAAATACTTAGCAACCTATTACATAGTTAATGACCGACACTTGATAGTAGTTATACGTAATCTCAAAACTGTTTTTTCTTACTTTAATCACGCACTTAATTTTTGATGCATAATTTCTTTAAAAACCTCGTGATTTCACGAGTCTATAAGCTAATGTAGTATATAGATAGTGGTTTTAATTTGATTAGAAAGTGGAGAACACATTGTTGGACTTTCACTTTAAATGACAAGTAACCAACAATGATATTAGTCATAAGTAATTATGTTATACACTTAACATAATCGTTTAAAGTACTTGTATCTGTATGTGAAAATGAGCAATGTAATCTCATCTTGAGTATTTCAAATGTGTATAAATGACGTAAAACCGGGGCTATAAAGCTCACCTCAAACAAATGATAATAGTAGGTAAATGAGAAGTGGCACGCAAATCGAGGCAAAATCCTAACCGCAACCTAATTTGATAATAAGGTACTTTAGGCCGTGTACATGTTATGAATGATATGCATATGAGTTTTTATAAGTTTTTATCACCGATACATTTTGGGTTTAAGTTTTATACGGAAATTAATGTTTTACGTCAAAATATAACACTTGGTATTATTTTTCACACTTTTGAAAATGACTCAGTGACCAACTTTACCGATCGGTAACTCTTTCGTTTCTTAACATTTTTGACCCATTCCAACTCGTGTGTAAAGTAGACTATGAGTACTAAAAAGGTGTCTCTGTGACCTTCGTCCCTATCAAAATCTATCTTACTTAGAAATGACCATTAAGTAGTGAGGACATGATGTTTTTGACAAAAACGGGTAATTTTCGGGTAATTTTGGAAGTCTGTAACGTATTCGTTATAACTTCGTTTGACTTGATTATGCACTTTTTTAAAATTAGGCCGCGAGGACTACGAATAACTCCTTGTGCAACATTTCTCAGTTTGGACTCTACACATGACTAAAACAACTCGCAACATGACCACTCATAACTTTCTGCCCGACACTTCAAATAAGCATAACTTTCTCGTTATAGGTCCGTTTTTAGTGATTCAAGCGGCCACGTTTAGCTTATAAAGTCTATTTTCTATTGGCTTAACCAAATGTTGCAAAACCTAAAACCATTTTTCTGTTTTTAACAAAATAGGATAGCCATTATGTAATATATATATAATTTTACACTTTAACACTATTTTTACCCCCAAATCACAACTTCATTCTATCCTAATTCCTTCCACCAATGTTTTATCATTTCACCAATACCATAACAACTCCATACTAACCTAATCCCTCACACTAATTACTAAAAACAACAATTATTGAAGAAATTATAAACTATAAACTACAATTTAAACACATACAATCATATTTTTAGTACATAAAATCATATTTTGACATACTTTCTTTTAAACATACTATTTTACACAAACATAGTAATGGTGATGGAATATAAATAAGAATGGTATGCAAATGTAAGTAATGAAATGATATGGTTTGTAGTTTCTTTACAAAGATGGCGATGAAAAGGAGTTGAAGAACACTATATAACCATTATTAACCCAAAATCTTGCAAATAACCAATTTATCCAACACTACTAATATTTTGAAAACCCTTAGTAGTAACCAAATAACCCTTTGTCAACTTTCTTGCAACCCTTGAAATAACTAGAAACTTGTTAATTTAAACCTAAGTTTCTTGAAAAATACTTGAACAATTAAAAACAAATTTGTGTGTGTGAATTTTATTAGGGTCGTGGGTTTCTAAAAAAGAAACAAGGGATGAGTTTGATTTTTGGTGAAGTGAAATGTGTGTTATTGTGAGTGAAGTATAGTGTTGAGGTTAGTTGTTTAAAAAATTAATTAGTGGATGGTGACTAGGAGATGGGAAAGATAAGGAAGGGGATAAAAATTTTTGTAGTTTAGTGTAAGTTTATATGGAAATGGCATGCTTTTTAAGAAAAATTTTTGGGATTCTTGTGATTGCATAGTTACTTATGGTAGGATTATGAATAGATAGGATATGGTTTGATGTTTTGTGTAAGTAATTGTGTTAGGGGGTTTATTTATGTAAGTATGTATATATTAGAGGTATATGCTATAAGGTGATGAAAGTATTATGTATGCATGCATGAGAAGTCAAAACGTGTTACGTAGACGGTTTACGTAAAAATAATAATGTGAGTGCACATGACTTATGTAATGCTCGTAATGTACTTGTTATGAGTAGACTAACTTTAGTCTAGTGCCGGTACGGGTCCAATGACATTTTTCGTATACGCGGGATAACCTACCGGTACTTTGTGTTTATGGCAATCTTGGGTAAGATGATGTTGTGTCTCTCTAAGTCATTGATGATGTTTGTGAATCGATGATAATAAGACTCTAAGGACTTCCCTGGATCAATCATAAACATTTCATATGATAGATAAAGCTTGCATTCCATGTCTTCTTGATTAAGTTCAGTGCGTTCTATTAAAAGATGAACATGTTCCCACATATCCTTTGCTATTTTCTGAGCATCAACACTTCGAAGAATGGGATTAGGTATGCCCAGAAGAATATATACCATTGCAAGTTCGTTAGCTTCACGGTGAAGTATTTGTTCTGCAGTTAGTTGACTCTCAAGGACAGTGGAGATCGTTTCAAGTCTTGGTGGAATAGTTGTTGGATCTCCGGGAACCGTCACATTTGGCATTTGAAAATGACATTCAAGGATGACCTTCTTCAAATATTTGCCATGAGGTTTCTTGAGTTCGATAAACCTAAAGAATCGACTTACCCATTGAACATAATTACTGGGAGTGAGCATTGGAGGTCTATCAAGTGATCCGGCTTCATGGATAGATTGTTGACTGCTGATAGCCTCACACATTTGAACAAACCAATGAGGTTCCTTCGGTGGAATTGTAGTGAATTATTGCAATGCATATTGAGGTGGACACCATGGTTGTTGTTGAGGGTATGGTTGTTATTGAGGAAATTGTTGTTGTTGAATGAATTTTTGTTGTGGAAATGATTGTTGTTGTTGAAATGATTGTTGTTACGCTTGCTGAGGGAATTGTTGTTGAGGATACTGCTGAGGAAAGTAGTTGAAATACGGTGGTTGATACATTGTAAAACTTGTGTTGTTGATGGATCTTTGTAGATGATTGAAATGTGTGTTGATGTTGAAAGTAATTCCTTAGTCTTAAGAAACCTTAGTCGTAAAGTGGTGCTTACTCGTAAACTATTCTTACTCGTAAACTATTCCTTACTCGTAAACTGTCTTACTCGTAAATCTTGTCTTACTAGTAAGAGATGTGGCTTACACGTAAGATTAGGTCTTATTTGCAACAAACCTTACTCGTAAGAATGTGTCTTACTCGTAAAGAGTCATACTCGTAAGAGGTAACCTTATTCGTAAGAATAGGTAAAACCAATAAATTTTCAAACTTATCCAAGCTTGAAAGATATAACAAGTCGAAGTATTCCACAAGCTTATCCAAGCAATGGAAGTACTGAGTCACTTTAAACTTTGAAGAATCTGATGAATAGTGCTTGCACGTAAAGTACCTTCTTGCTCGTAAAGTTTCTTAGTCGTAAACTTCCTTCTTGTCCGTAGGCTTACTCGTAAGATCAGGGTTCGCTTATTCGTAAGATCAGGGTTTTAGTTACTCGTATGAAAAGGGTTTTTCTTATTCGTAAGATAAGGGTTTTAGCTTATTCGTAAACTTGACCAGAATTTCCAAAACGACTTTTTAAGCTCAAAAATGCGATTTCCACTTGTTTCTTTTGATCAAATATCTTCAAAAACACTTAAAGAACGGGAAATTCTTAACCTTTAACACCAAAAATGAAATTTGAGCTAATTCGTAAACTTTGAGAAACTAAGAAACGAGATGAAAACTGATGTAAAAAATCTATAAAGTTCTAAACTTTTTGCAAAATCTAAGCTTCTAAACACTATATCAACCTTAAAACTTTCCAAGCTTCAAGATTTGAGTGTAGGAAACAAAAATTAACTCGTAAAAATGTAGAGAACGAGTAGAAAACGCTAAGGATAACCAAAAACACAAACAAAACACGTTCCAAACAACTATTAGGCAATTGATACCACTGTTAGGTCACCATACTAATGATAACACAAGCATGACAATGATATAGAAATAAGAGAGAAAGGTAGAATGGTCGATACTTTCACAAAAGAGAATAACAAAAGATTACTTGCATGTATGAAAGAACCAACACTCTCAAATGAGAGTTACAAGAGTTTATATAGGAGAGGGAGCTAGGGCAACACATCTAGTCCCTTTCCTTTCTTACGAATTGACCTTGTCATAGGCCCATGTGCTTACTTCATAAGCCTTGACATAAATACTAACATACAGGCCTAAATACTTAGCAACCTATTACATAGTTAATGACCGACACTTGATAGTAGTTACACGTAATCTCAAAACTGTTTTTTCTTACTTTAATCACGCACTTAATTTTTGATGCATAATTTCTTTAAAACCCTCGTGATTTCACGAGTCTATTAGCTAATGTAGTATATAGATAGTGGTTTTAAGTTGATTAGAAAGTGGATAACACATTGTTGGACTTTCACTTTAAATGACAAGTAACCAACAATGATATTAGTCATAAGTATGTGATAATGCATTTTATAATTATGTTATACACTTAACATAATCGTTTAAAGTACTTGTGTCTGTATGGGAGGACATGATGTTTTTGACAAAAACGGGTAATTTTCGGGTAATTTTGGAAGTTTGTAACGTATTCGTTATAACTTCGTTTGACTTGATTATGCACTTTTTTAAAACTAGGCCGCGAGGACTACGAATAACTCTTTGTGCAACATTTCTCAGTTTGGACTCTACACATGACTAAAACAACTCGCAACATGACCACTCATAACTTTTTGCCCGACACTTCAAATAAGCGTAACTTTCTCGTTATAGGTCCGTTTTTAGTGATTGAAGTGGCCACGTTTAGCTTATAAAGTCTATTTTCTATTGGCTTAACCAAATGTTGCAAAACCTAAAACCATTTTTCTGTTTTTAACAAAATAGGATAGCCATTATGTAATATATATATATATTTTTACACTTTAACACTATTTTTACCCCCAAATCAAAACTTCATTCTATCCTAATCCTTTCCACCAATGTTTTGTCATTTCACCAATACCATATCAACTCCATACTAACCTAATCCCTCACACTAATTACTAAAAACAACAATTATTGAAGAACACATAAACTATAAACTACAATTTAAACACATACAATCATATTTTTAGTACATAAAATCATATTTTGACATACTTTCTTTTAAACATACTATTTTACACAAACATAGTAATGGTGATAGAATATAAATAAGAATGGTATGCAAATGTAAGTAATGAAATAAGATGGTTTGTAGTTTCTTTACAAAGATGGTGATGAAAAGGAGTTGTAGAACACTAATTAGCCATTATTAACCCAAAATCTTGCAAGTAACCAATTTAACCAACACTGCTAATATTTTGAAAACCCTTAGTAGTAACCAAATAACCCTTTGTCAACTTTCTTGCAACCCTTGAAATAACTAGAAACTTGTTAATTTAAACCTAAGTTTCTTGAAAAATACTTGAACAATTAAAAACAAATTTGTGTGTGTGAATTTTGTTAGGGTCGTGGGTTTCCAAAAGAGAAACAATGGATGAGTTTGATTTTTGGTGAAGTGAAATGTGTGTTATTGTGAGTGAAGTATAGTGTTGAGGTTAGTTGTTTTAAAAAATGGTTAGTGGATGGTGACTAAGAGATGGGAAAGATAAGGAATGGGATAAAAGTTTGTACGAACGCCGGAAGGAAATGAAGGATAATGATCTATATGATCCATATGATGATGATGTTGAGTACAATGCTCATGATTTATCCGAATATCCTTTCGCGACGCTTGGGATATCAAGTTTCATGGTCGAAATAAGTCGTAGGTTATGTTTTAGAGTCGTTTGAGTCAAATGTAATCTAGTTATAGTCGTTCATTCTTAAAAGTAGGTTTGCTTGTTATGTTAACCTTATCGCCTATGTAACGGGTTGAGATGTGAGATTTCACCCATATCCGTTGTACTTAAACATTTTTTAGAGTAATACATTTACCCGTGAAACATTAGGGAAAAAAATGATATTTATCAATTGTTTCCTGATTTGCCCCGACAGAAGAAAAAAATAAATAAATAAAAAATAAAAACCCTTCTATTATCAGGCTTGGATAAAGGGTGATTAAGACCCAAGCCAGACAGGTTAATAAGACACAATGCCTGACAGCCACTACTTTCATATCCGAAAGTAGAATGGACATGCCACGGAACACAAGAAACAAATCATATCCGGTCAAAGAAACCCACAAAGCCATTTCAGTTTTGTTCTTAGTTTCTTGTTAAATCAGTCTATGAATTAAAGAAACCCACACAAACTTATTTCAACCCTTTTAATATCTTTGATTAGTTATATATATATATGCATGGTTAATAGCGATCATCATTTCAAATAAAAAAACTCATGAAGATACATCTCTTAATCTCAACAGTAGTTATTATCATTGCAATAACTTTAGTGATACAAAACTTGTACCAAAAGTGGGCTAGGGTAAGCAATAACGAGAGAAAAAAACCGCCTCAGCCGAAGGGTCCTTTGCCCATAATCGGACACTTACACCTGTTAGCAGGTAGAACTAAGCTACCTCACAAGGTTTTAGGTAATATGGCGGAAACATGCGGCCCCATATTTATTGTCAAACTAGGGGTTCACCAGGCTTTGGTAGTGAGTGATGCAGAGATAGCGAAAGAGTGCTTCACCAAAAACGACATGGTCTTTGCTACTAGACCAAAGTCGTTGGTTGTAGAGCTCATGGGTTATAACTATGCAATGTTTGGTTTAGCTCCATATGGGGATTACTGGCGAACAATGCGCAAAATGGTCATGATTGAGGTTCTCTCTCAAAGACGTGTTGAGATGCTAAGCTCTATTCGAGTCCCAGAAGTTAGAACACCATGAAACATATCTGTGAGGCTTGGGTACGAAACAAAGAAAATACATGTTCCAACAAACTACAAGTGGAGATAAAAAAACTCTTTGAGAACCTTCAATTAAATATTATAACAAGGACGATTTCAGGAAAGAGGTTTTCTCCTTGTTAGTTGTAACTTATAACCATGCACATATTTCATTTCTGTAAATTGTTACAGGTAATACTCACAGCAGGCCTAGACACAACACATGCGACTTTAACCTATGCTTTATCTTTGTTGCTAAACAACCCAAAAGCATTAAAAATGGCTCAAGAAGAACTTGATGCTCATGTTGGAAGAGATAGACTGGTGGAGGAATCAGATATAACAAACTTAGTTTACCTCCAAGCTATCATCAAAGAGACATTGCGCTTACACCCACCCGCACCGATCTCACTTGCTCACGAGTCCATTGATAATTGCGTCGTAGCTGGCTACAACATCCCAAAAGGCACTCGCTTGATGGTAAATCTTTGGAAGTTGCATCGTAATCCTAATGTTTGGTCAGATCCTGACCAATTTCAACCAGAAAGGTTCTTGACAAGCAATAAGGATATTGACTATCAGGTTCAACAGTATGAATATCTTCCATTTGGTAGTGGTAGAAGAATGTGCCCAGGTATTTCATTTGCAATCAAGACTTTGCATTTTACGTTAGCTAGTGCATTACAAGGGTTTGATCTAGCTAAGCCATCAAAGGATCCGGTTGATGCGAATGAAAGCGTCCGCTTGACCGACATAAAAGATTTTCCACTTGAAGTTATTCTCAGCCCTCGTTTATGTTGGAATTTTATACTCATAACAATTATACATAAAACAAATAACATCATCAAAGCAAGCAGCGGAAGACAATAGGAATAATATATGTAATTAATTAACCAAACAAGAAAGTGCGTACCTTTTAGCAATTCAAGTAATCAAACGATGATGTGATCAAGTAACAAAACCCAAAACCCTAAATTAGGGTTTATACAAAATCGTCCCACCCAAAAATCGACCACCAAGGAATACAAGCTCAAGTGTGCTTGCTCTTCGTTCTTGTACACACGTACTAATAGCGATTTGATGTGGAGAAGCTAGTTCCTTGAATCACTAATAAACCAAACACTTGTGTCTTTGAGTTAGACAAAATCGAAAAACCCTTGGGGTTGGGAGTTTCGACCGGCCACACAAAAAGGAGAGGAGAAGGAGAAGAAATTAGGTTATTGGTGATCCAAGATTAGGTTATGAATGAATACAATGAATTGTATTTATAGTTAACTTAACTTGGTGACCAAGTTTGTGTGGGATTGGGTTTGGAAACCGCCCACCGATCGGCCTATTCAATCCCAAAGGGATTCTAGAACTTTCCCGACATCCAATTTCATTCTTAGTCCTTCTAGTTAATATTTAACGACCGTTAACCAAACCTCGTTAATTATTTAACTATCGTTATGTTTTATTTAGTGATTAATAATTAATAATAATAACGTTTTATTTATATTAATTATGTACATCAATTCTCATACGTAATGTGTGCAATCCCGAAGTCTCGAGTTCGAATCCGGACATACTATTATTTAAATATCCATTAAAACCTTTCAGCTCCCACTTGGATATTACTAAATATAGTAATGACATTGGTTAGTCTAGCTTTCACACGCCAACGCCCCCAGATCGAATCGAGCATGGTCTCCTGGAAAAAACCATTTAATGATTCATCATTTTTACTTATCCTTTTGTTACTAATACTACATTAACTATGAATATGGATCAAGTCATTTCATAAGTTAATATTTTGTTTCTCGTTGTATATGATTGAACAAGATTACCAAATCATCTGAACGTATTCCAGATAGATCTTGGGTATGGCCATACAAACATCTTGTCAACCCTACGAGGGGCCCAAAATAGTATTATGCTTTGAAACAAATTCAAAGGAACAAATTCTCTTGACTACAAACATAACTCATGAATTTTGCAACACTTCCGAAAATAGCCCTTATAACTACCAGTTACGAATAGCGTTAGACTATCTTACACAAATGCACTACATTCATATCAGTCATCTGGTATCTCAAGTCTGAGGATAAACACTTCATGATATACTTAATGATAAAAATCCAAAAGTATCATCATGTAAAGTTGGGATGAGTCCTATATTCAATTCATTGAATATCATGTGAATCTGGTATGTCCCACGCATCAATATACTTTAAAAGTATATTCTACCAAAACTCAGATTTGTCTTAATTCAATGACATTCCCACATCATTGATTGACAACGGACTATTTAGAATAACATAAGTTACTCACGGATTTAAACATGCAAATATAGGATATAATATTAAGAAAATGAAAAATAAACATAAACAACTATTTTATTTCATTAAAGTAATATTTGTTCATAACATCCTTTATCCAAATACTAATCACAGATCTGCATGAAACTACTAGCTAAACGAAGTCCTATCCCATCAGCATGGTCAGTAAGTTTATCTTTTGGCAAAGGTTTCGTAAAGGGATCAGCTAGATTTTCATCTGTATGAACTTTGAGTAGATTGATTTCACCTATGTCGACTTGTTCTCGAACATAGTGATATCGACGAGGAAAATGTCTGGCGCCCTTCATGACTCCAGGCTCATTGGCAAATGTTATTGCAGCAGAGTTGTCACAATACACATTTAGAGGTAATTCGATTGAGGGCATTACTCCGAGTCCCGAAATGAATTTCCTAATCCAAACAGCTTCCATCGCAGCTTCTGAAGCAGCTATGTACTCAGCTTCTGTAATAGACATCGAAACCGTTGTTTGCTTCTTGCTCTTCCAGTCAACTGCTCCTCCATTAATGACAAAGACATAACCCGTCTGAGACTTCGTATCATCTTTATCAGTCTGGAATGACGCATCGCAAAAACCTGTAATATCAAGTTCTGCATCTGGATTTCCTCCATACACTAGAAACATATCTTTAGTAGCCCTTAGATACTTAAGAATGTTCTTAACAGCTTGCCAGTGTTTCACACCTGGGTTCTGTTGATACCGACTGGTTATGTTCTGTGCAAACGCCACATCAGGCCTTGTACATCTCACAGCATACATGATAGATCCTACAGCCAAAGCATAAGGAACTTTCCTCATGTATTCCACCTCAGCAGGTGTTGACGCGCATAGTTTATTACTTAAGCCATGTTCAACTTGCATCGGCAAATATCCCTTCTTGGAATTTTGCATACTAAATCTCTTCCGTATTTTATCAATGTAAGCACTTTGGCTTAGTCCAATTAACCGCCTTGATCTATCTCTATAGATCTTAATTCCCAGAATAAATGCTGCTTCCCCTAAGTCCTTCATAGAAAAGCACTCTCCAAGATAAGACTTTACATCTTGCATACTTGGAATGTCTTTTCCCATGATCAATATGTCATCGACATATAAGACAAGGAAAATAACATTACTCCCACTAGCTTTGTGATACACACATGGCTCATCAAGATTTTGAGTGAAACCAAATTTCTTGATTTCTTCATCAAACTTCTTGTTCCATTGCCTTGATGCTTGCTTCAACCCATAAATGGATCTTTGAAGTTTGCATACACGCTTCGGAAACTTTGGATTCACAAACCCTTCAGGCTGCGCCATATAGATGTCCTCATCTAGGCGACCGTTTAAGAAGGCAGTTTTGACATCCATTTGCCATATCTCGTAGTCATAGTACGCAGCTATGGCTATAAGAATCCTAATAGCTCTAATGTCTGCTACAGGAGAAAATGTCTCCTCGTAGTCTATCCCATAGGTTTGAGTAAAACCTTGAGCTACAAGACGAGCTTTGTAGGTGTGTGCATTGCCATCCATGTCAGTCTTTATCTTAAAGAGCCACTTACTTCCAACTACTTTAGCATTTGGAGGTAAGTCAACCTCTATCCAGACTTCGTTATCTTTCATGGATTGCATTTCCCCATTCATTGCAACTCGCCATTTTTCCTTTTCAGGACTCATCATGGCAGCTTTATAGTTAGCAGGTTCACCAAGATCCCCTAACATATTTTCCTCAGCTTCTACGTTGAGACATAGACGCTCAGGTGCACGCGTAGCCCTTGCGGATCTACGAATGGGAACCACTTCAATCTCAGGTGGAACGCCCAGACTTTCAGGTTCTACTTGAGGTTGGCTAGTGTTCTCAGAAGGTGTTGTATCTTCTTGATCATCTTCCAGATCATAAACTCTCCCACTGAATTCATGAGATATGAGATCCTTTTCAAGAAAGTCTCCATACCTAGCAACAATTACTTTGTTCACACTTGAAGCCTTTCCTCTAAAAACTCGATTGTTTCTTTCTTTCCATATGTGATAGTAGTCACCCATGTTACAACTTGCCATAAGCTAGTTCTCCTTGTATGACACGGAATAACACAACTACCACAATGTCTAAATACCTCATTAGTACAAAAAGCATCTACTTTATAAAAATATAAGCTTCGGCTTTCATCTTATAATATAACTAGCCATAAGCCCATATAAGCCCCTTTCTATGGGTAATGGTACATATCAATATATTTCATTCAGTGGTGTACGTAATGGTACATATCAATGGATAAACTGAAAGGTTTTAATGGATATTTAAATAATAGTATGTCCAGATTCGAACTCGAGACTTCGGGATTGCACACATTACGTATGAGAATTGATGTACATAATTAATATAAATAAAACGTTATTATTATTAATTATTAATCACTAAACTTCAAAGTTTCGAGTGGATTGCGAGAAGGGCAAAAAAAGACACATTGCGTTGGGATCAGTGGCTCAATGATCCAGGTAATTGTCAATCAAATGTGGATGGAATATGAAGGTAACAAGTGCAAATTTTGTGATGGTTGATGACGATTCTATAGTGAGTGAATTATGTCAGTAATCAATATATTTGCAGATTCTGTGATGGAAAATAAAAGCTACTGGGAGGATATATTGCCCCTCTCTTGGTGCACTTATTTTTTTTTTCTTTTAGTGTCTTTTATCTTTTTTTAATTTGTACTCTCTTGTTTGCTTGTTGTAATAAATGTGTTGCCTTATCGGAAAAAAACAACAATCTTGAATGCATAGATATATAAACTATCCAAAAAAGTTATAAACCAACATTTAGATGTTTATTTCATGGCTTATATATGTTTTTTTCCCAACCTATTTGGTAATTTAGTTTTTCTCACAATCTCAGCTCAAATTTTAAAATTTCAATCTCACCTCAAATTATAAAATTTGTTGGCTTGGGCTTCAAAATTTAGCCCAAACTCATATCTGGGTCAACTTTGAAACAATTCCCAGGAAATTCATAATTTTTAATTTTTTAAATAAATAAATAAATAACTAGGTCCAGCGAATCTTTATAGTTATTTTATATTTTATTTTCAAAACAGTGGAGATGAACGAGTCTTATATAACAAGTCAAGATGGACTTACACTCTTAGCCCAAATGCATAATAACTTTTTATATGTACAATTTCCACCTTTAATTCTTTAAACCTGTATACAAATTTATAGCGTAAACATTAGTTATGCCAAGACTAAACAAAACTACAACTTATATTTACAAATTATATGCACAATTTAAATGTACAATTTAAATCAGTATACAATTTAAGTTGCAAAAAAGAAAAAAACAAAACAAAAAACAATTTGTACTATAGCTTTAGTTCAGCCAATAGTAAACAAAAAAAACAACTTATGCATAATTTAAATACGTATACAATTTAAATGTACGATTTAAAAAAATAAAAATAAAAAATAAATAAATAAATAAAATTAAACCATAGCTTTACAATTTAAGATGATTGAGTTACCTTTTACAATTTACGGTTCATAGCTCTTATTCGATAAAAATACGCGCCTAATTCAAGTACGAACAGAAACTCTATAAATTAATACTCTTGTGATCATCTAAATTTATTAATTAAAAGAGTTTTAAATTAATAGATATTAATTAATCTATAAGTTAATGAATCAGAATTTACAAAAAAAATAATATTTTAGAGAGTTTATTTATTAATCGAGTTTCTACAATAGTAGTTTAGAATGAGCCAAAACTATGTGAAACTAAAAAGAAAAGTTATAGCTTGTGCATAAATGAATATATATGTATGTATAATCCCTATATTGTACTAGTCTAATAAGATCTAAAACATGTGATATACATGTTCGTAAGAGCATAATATATCAGACATGTTACTCAATTTTTTCACTTTTTTCGCCTAAGTTACCCAACTAGTTTTTCGTTCAAACAGGTTATTGGACTACACGGGGTTGACATTCAGGTTACTGAACTTCAATGTGTGTTTCAATCATGTTGCTATGGACGAAAATACCCCTCTTTTTATTTTTGTTAAGTACATAAATGGTCCCTGTGGTTTGCCCGGTGTTACGAATTCAGTCCAGTTTTCATTTTTGTTACGTTTTCGTAAGTTTTCATAAGTTTTCGTTTGTTTTCTTCCGTTTGTATACATTTTCTTTCGTATTTATCCGTTTTTATCCGTTTTTATATGGTTTTATCCGTTTATATACGTTTTCAATTACCAAATCCAAAGTAATGGCCGAAACGTATCAATGATCAATAAATCAATTAGGTAAAATCATTTATAAAATAAAGCAACACACTCTCTTCTAAATCGTTATGGGCTTCGACCTATTATATGACTAAATGCACCCTAACTGCTAACAAAATGCACCCTGGTGAGTGGAAATCCACAAACACCCCCTTTATATACTTATCGATTGAGCAGGAAAAAAAAAGCTAAGAAATAAGCAGAAAAATAAGTTCGAGTAAACATGCAAAAGAAGTAAGCTAGAAAACAAGAAAACAAACATACGCCCCTATTGGGTGAACCGAATCACAATCAAACATTGGCACCATATGTGGGTTCTTTACTTGACCGAGAGCAAACAAAAATGAACCTATATGGGTCGTGTTGGCTGAAACATAACAACAAACAACAACCCTTCAAACGCAACATACAACACATCCTAGAGGTGTTTCTCACATACAGATTTCACACGCAACACAAATACACTCGACACCTTATGGTGTCGTGATACTAACTTAAGAAAATGGTGCTTTGTAATTTATACTAAATTAACAAACACACGCAAAACGTATAAAAATGGACCGAGACGAGGAAAAACGGATAAAAACATAAGAAAATGGATAAAAACGTAAGAAAATGTATACAAGAAGAAGAAGACGGACGAAAACTTACGAAAACGTAACAAAAATGAAAATTGGACTGAATTCGTAACACCAGGCAAACCACAAGGACCATTTATGTACTTATAAAAAATGAAAAGAGGGGTATTTTCGTCAATAGTAACCTGATTGAAACACACTTTGAAGTTCAGTAACCTGAATGTCAACCCCGTATAGTCCAATAACCTGTTTGAACAAAAAATTAGTTGGGTAACTTAGGCGAACAAAGTGGAAAAGTTGGGTAACATGTCTGATATAAAACCCGAGCATAAACAAGGTTAACTCGGACTTGATTGAATAATCAAGATTGCTTAACAATATCCGTAACCAAGACTTTGTATTCAAATATATATATGTGTGTATATATATATATATATATATATATATATATATATATATATATATATATATATATATATATATATATATATATATCTTATATGAATCATTTCATTATATCTTTAAACTAAACCGGAAGGCCGGTGGAATTTTTAATACTATTTCCCATCTAGTCGGTGGCATTTTTAATACTATCTCGCGGTAGTTCGTTCCACCTCATCCTTTACGATGTGTCACCATATGTGCTCTTGCATGAGCGTCACATGTTTCCTCTGATTTCTGTAGTGTTGAGATTCTTATTAGCTCTTTGCAGTCACTTTTTTTTGGGCGGTTGCGTTTAATCGAGATATGAAAGTTAGGTTTCGTTTTTGGGTTCCTTGTTGATTTTGGGTTTTATGGTGGATTACTTAACCGGGATAAATCGCTTTACATGTTGCTTCTTTTCGTGGTTACTTTTTATCGATGTATAAGATTTAGGGTTTCTGTTTCGGTTTTTTTTGGACGCCTGATTTTGGGCTTTATGGTTGATTCATTTTCAATTACAGTTATATAACACCCTGAAACCGGGCCTAAGCCTTTTATTACAAGAATGCAATTTGACTAAGTTGACTACGACTTTTACAAGTTTTAAGGAGTCACGGGATTGGTTGGTCAAACCCGGTAGTCAAACTATAAGTATTAAAGGTCATGTAAATGGTTATAGAAAGTATTATGTGTTACATTTATAAGAAATATGGACTTAAAGGACTAATATTGTCATGTAGTAAATAAGTAATAAAGTTACATGTGGTTGAATTAGAAGTGAATTTACTGGAGGGGTTTAAAGCGTCAAGTTGGGAAATAACTTTGGTTTGAAGAATGCTAATACTAGAAATATCCAGGCTTTTAGATAATTCAGAATTATCTACAGGTGTGAGTGTGTGTCGAAGGAGGGAAAACTATGTTTTTCTTAATGATCAAATTGGTGAAAGATTAGTGCTCCAAATCAAGAATTAAGTTAGTACCTCTGTTGTAAAAATCGGTCCAGGCGTCCGATTAATCCCCACATAATCGCTGATCGCTCAGTAAACGCCTTGATTTATCATAATCGGCCTATTTAATCGGTTTGGTCAAAGATCGCTTAAAAATCGGTCAACAAACCAATTAATCGGACAAAATCGAACAAAATCGATCTAATCGGACAAAATCGCTTAAAAACCGGTCAACAAAATCGCTTAAAATCAGACAAAGCCACTTAAAAATGGGTCAAAAAATCAATTAATCGAACAAAATCGGTCAAAGCTCGCTTAAAAATGGTCAACAAACTGAGTAATATATATGTTTGACTTTGAACTTTGAATAATTATGTATTATGTTTATATTTGAACACTTGAAATATTTGAACTTTGATGCACTATGCTTATCTCATACATATAATATAATACAATATCTAAAATTACAATTTTGTGCATAAAAATTCTAATCCGATTAATCCCCGATTGATCCCCGCATAACCGATTAATCGCTAGGCCCTACCCGACCGCCTCACTAGCGCCTAGCGATTTTTACAACCTTGCTTAGTACCAATCATCCTTTCAAGTAAGTAATCACTCATCTCAAGTTAATTGATGAAATTATAAGTTAGGGCTTATACATATAAATTAGGAAATTGGGTAAATGATGTTTATAAACTAAATTAAGGAGTTATAATGAATATGGGTTAAGTATTATTGAGTTAAGTCAATAAGCTAATGGGATTGATTATCATATAGTCATCATATGATTATGTGATAATTAGTGATGATTAAAAATGGGTTAAGGTTATGGTAGCCATGACATAGTTGATTAATTATTTGTCTATGATTATAGTGATTTGGCCTTGATTGTAAGAGTGGAGATTGATGATATAGATGATGATTTCCTTGGTTTCATTGGCTTGTGATCAAGGTAAGTAAACCGGTTATAAGTTAATGTTATATGGATTTCAATGCATTATGTGTTATGTGATGTTTATGTTAAGTATATGCTATGACTTGATGTATATGTGTTTGTGTGTAAATAGATTGTAGTGTTACTTTTGCATAACTAGCATGAGATTGATAAAGTAGGATGGAAATGGTTAGAGTATGTATGCATGTATGGTGATGCCTAATGATATCCCAAGGTATGTTTATGACTAAAGTTGAAATGGAAGAATGGTTATAATGTGTAATGTGTGATTGATGTATAATGTTAAGTTATATTCGTTTTGCTTACTAAGCCTCGTGCTTACGGTTTAAGATGTTAATGTTTGTAGGTTCATATGTGATGGCGATGGTAAGCATTGGATTAAAGCTTATGAATTGCTAGATGAAAGTTAGAAGAATTGTAAGAAAGTAGAGCTTAGGTAGATACCAAACTCAAGTCAATGTTGATGCCCCCGTGAGTTGTTTAAAGGTTATATGGTTATAGTAAAGTGTCAAAGTTATATTGTGACATGTCAAAATCAAGTATATCTAACGGTTCGGGTTATAAATGGATTTAAAGGGATGTTTGGCATAGCGTGTATTATACCCATTTTGGGGTTCAACGGGTCTAATGCTTATGAAAATGATGTGTTACGTTATGTTAAATATTTCTGGAAAGTTTTGTTAAGTTTCGAGTCACGGAAGTATGGTTTCCGGAAAAGGTGTGAAATATTGTTTTATAAAATTTTCTGCAGGTCCTATATGGCCATATGGTATTTTCAGCATATGGCCATATGACTGCTTCAGAAGTATAATAAAGGGCATATGGTCAGCATATGACCATATGGTAATTTCAGCATATGGTCATATGGTTGCTTCAGAAATATAATAAAGGGCATATGGTCAGCATATGACCGTATGGTAATTTCAGTATGTGGCCATATGGTTGTCTCAGAAAGTTAAATAAGGGTATATGGCCAGCATATGGCCATATCGAATTTTAGCATATGGTCATATGCTTCCGTCAAAGTATTAATAGAGTATTTTTCAGATTTTGTCGATTTTAGAAAAATCATATCTTTTAAACTGTAAGTCATCACGGGTCGCGCCACCCGTCATTTAGAAGGTAATTAAGTCTAGTTTCATGTAAAAATACTTGCAAGGGCTGAATAGTAATAGATTCTCGTCAGTTGTTAAAAGAGTAACAGAAGCTACTTTAAAGTTGGGTCGTTTCCGCGTCAAAAGTCAAAAATTTTGGTCAAGCGGGCACGGAGTGTAACAACTTGGTATCAGAGCTTCGTTTTAAGTGAATTAGGTTTCCACTTTAGGTTGCCTAGACTTAAACCACTATTAAATGCGTTAAATGTAAGAGTAAGTCATACGAGAAAGTAAATGTTTAAGTTTAAATCAAATTGTGAGATAGGTTATATGAACCTAAGTAGATAATGATGAATGTGATTTATAATGTTAGCAGGTATGTGATATAAGTCCGTGGAGGACTTGAAATGTTTAAATGATAATCGCTATGCAACTTGGTTAGTACCGGTGATCGTATTATGATTATGAATGTGTGTTAGAATGATGATAATGGAATGTGACTAGAATGGTAAGTGGTATTAGAGATGGGCTAATAGTGAGTCAAAGTATTTAACGTTTAAAGTGTGTGTAGAAAACTAGAAGGGGGGTTGAATAGTTTACCGATTAAAAACTTTGTTTTGAAACTTATTGAAAGATCAATTGATATTGATCTTAAGTATGTTGATGAAATATGCAAGCAATATGTAATAGGTAAGTAAGGAAAGAAATGATCAAACCACAACAAGTTGTTTATAGTGGTTCGGCCTACAAGGACTCTTTTTCCTTGCCCTACTCCACTCCCCGAGTCTCACACTCGAGAGTTTAACTTCACTAGTCAACAAGCTCCTTTCACCGGCGGAGAAAACCTTTACACGTCGCTTACACTATTTCCGACACTAAGCTAGATGTCGAGTTCTTTCCAAGGGTACAACTACTCCCACACACAATGTATTTTGAGGACTAAAATACTAACCACTCATACTCACAAGATTATGATGGTTTGATACAACAATGAAGTATGGATCAACACTAGATCATACAACACTAAACAAACAAGACTTCCAACTTCTCGTTGAAGCTTGAATATGACTTGATCTTCTTTGCTACAAAAGAGATCACTAATATGATATGAAACTGAGTTAGAAAGGTTAGAGAGAAGATATGTATGAGAGTATGTTAGAAAGGGATGAGAAACTACTTGGCTTGGCATTGCTATTTATAGCCAAAATGGACAGGAGCGTCCACGGACCGCGGACCCCTAAAAAGGGTTCCGCCCGTGTACCCAATTGGTACCGCCAGACTGACAGCAAAGATATCAAATCTTGCTTAAAGTCAACTCAATCTAAGAGAGATTGTGCAAGATATGGAGAGTATAAATCTTCACAAAATATCTAATGGAATCTACAAATGATTCCTATGATGTAATACAAGATGTCAAGTGTTGTATTACTATTAATAGAAATATGCAAATGCTTAAGTAGTGTTTGGTTTTAAGAACCTAACACATTCTATAAACTACTATCATACATATTGATTAGAGTCATATCAAGATGTTACTAATCATAAATGTAAATGCTTGAATGATGAATATATTGTTTGAGAAAGCTTGTTTTAATATCTAATAAACTTGACAAGCTTTAAGCTTTTTATAAATTAAATTTACTTTTGTCGTTAACAAAACTTAGGCAAAGATCAAAAATATAAATAACGTTTAATGACGATATTTGTATTAACAGTGTGGAACGTAGTAATGATAGGTGTGCTAAAGTATAATGTGTGAAGTTAAAATGAGAATTGACACACTAACGGTTAAGTGTCTATAAATATGAAAAGTATGGAATGGGATTAAGAAATGATGACAAGTAATGATGAAATGAAAATGGTATAGCTAATGTGCTAATTACTAAAAAGGGATGAGTTAAGAATGTAAGTAAGAACGTAATAATATGTTGTTTAGTAAAACACGAAGAGATCGTGTTGATGTTTAAAATGAATGTAAAGGATAAACGTATGTTAACAAAGGTGTTATTAATCTAACCTATGTAAGGTTAGAAGTGAAAAAGAATCGAGTGGCCTAAAAGAGGTAATGGTAAAGATGTGGAAATGGTTAACTTGAGTTAAAGAATGTAAGTTGTAATGAGAAGTGTAAACACATAAAACTGTGTAAGTATGATAAGCAGGTTTCATATATTCTATGATGCTTGCTTTAGCTAAATAGCATGAATGGAATAATGTATGCATTAGAATATTAATGGCTTGGATCCAAGTTAAATGTGGAAGGTTAAAGATGGCTATCATGTAACCAATGAGTTAATGATGGCTAATGATGGCATCCTTCGGGTTGGCCGAGCTAATGATGTTAATGATGGTATCCTTCGGGATAACCAAGCTAATGATGTTAATGATGGTATCCTTCGGGATGACCCAGCTAATGATGTTAATGATGGTATCCTTTGGGATGACCAAATTAATGATGTTAATGATGGTATCCTCCGGGATGACCAAGCTTGAAATGATAAGGTGAGATGGATCCAAGCTAGAAAAAAAGAAAAGTTCAAAGTGAAATAGTTAATTTACAAACAATGAATGTGAAATGAGAAAAAGAGAAACAGAAGTTAAAATGTGTAACGAATACGTGTGAATGTTATGTCGAAAGTGTATAAGTAGGACGATTTATGATTTCCTTGATTAAATGGATTGGGACGCCTTTTCATTTAATTAAAGAAATTGTGAATCTCCGAACCATGAGTTTATGTTTCTTGAGTTACATAGACTGGGGCGCCTTTCCATGTAAATGAGGAAATATAAATGAGTGGGCTTATGTGTTCTCGACATGGCGTGAGTAAGGTAAAAAGGGTAGAAAACAGAAGCCTAGAATTAGTTAGAAGTCTTATGAACTAAGATAAGCGGGGTAGAATTACAATGCGACTTTTAAATTGAGACATTGAGTGAAACCAACCATTTGGAGTTTAAAGTATAACTCAAAAAGATTAAGAAATTAGTAATGATGTTATAACATGCCTTGAGGAGTGGTACAAAATATGAGTAATGATAGTAATGGATGCTAATTATTATTATTACCTTATATGTAAATGTGAAGGTGTAAGTTAAGTTTGACTTTTGAAGTCAAAGTATTGAAAGTTCTTATAAGACTCATAATCTTTGACGATAAATTGTAGAAAGAAGCATAGAAAACGAGACACTGTAATGAAAATGTTAACGAAATAATCATAGTAAGATTAGAAGATAATAGTTAATGTTGATCCGTGGAAGTAAAAATATAACTTAAGATTTCCCAAGTGAACCTTAACACTTGGCGAAAATCCTTAAACGAAATAGAAAGGAAAAGAAGTTATAGCAAAATGTTTAAGCGGATAATAAAATCACTATGGTAGAATTGAAATGCTAAGTCGTATAGGTTAACGTTTGACTTATGTAAAGTCAAAACGGCATAAATTTTCTCAAGTGACACATAGTCCTTGATTAAAAAGTTAAGTATAGTAAGTAAGAATGTGGTGATGGAAATGAGGTGGGCAAAATGATACAATGATTATACTAAATGTGTCTTGTTTGATATAATGACCTTAGTAAGAGTTGTACGCTCTTAGAAAGTTAAATGAAAAGTAGAGTGGATTAAGGATTTTGATATGTATTGCTTAATGTTGCAAGATCACTTGGCTCGTTTGCAACGGAATGTACGAATGAAAGTGTTCTTAGTGCTGAGAATAGGAATAAGATGTGACTAAGCCAAGGTTAGTTTAAACGAGAGATTTCAAGGATGAAATCTAAATAAGGGGGTAGAATTATAACACCCTGAAACCGGGCCTAAGCCTTTTATTACAAGAATGCAATTTGACTAAGTTGACTACGACTTTTACAAGTTTTAAGGAGTCACGGGATTGGTTGGTCAAACCCGGTAGTCAAACTATAAGTATTAAAGGTCATGTAAATAGTTATAGAAAGTATGATGTGTTACATTTATAAGAAATATGGACTTAAAGGACTAATATTGTCATGTAGTAAATAAGTAATAAAGTTACATGTGGTTGAATTAGAAGTGAATTTACTGAAGGGTTTTAAAGCATCAAGTTGGGAAATAACTTTGGTTTGAAGAATGCTAATACTAGAAATATCTAGGCTTTTAGATAATTCAGAATAATCTACAGGTGTGAGTGTGTGTCGAAGGAGGGAAAACTATGTTTTCCTTAATGATCAAATTGGTGAAAGATTAGTGATCCAAATAAAGAATTAAGTTAGTACCAATCATCCTTTCAAGTAAGTAATCACTCATCTCAAGTTAATTGATGAAATTATAAGTTAGGGCTTATACATACAAATTGGGAAATTGGGTAAATGATGTTTATAAACTAAATTAAGGAGTTATAATGAATATGGGTTAAGTATTATTTAGTTAAGTCAATAAGCTAATGGGATTGATTATCATATAGTCATCATATGAGTATGTGATAATTAGTAATGATTAGAAATGGGTTAAGGTTATGGTAGCCATGACATAGTTGATAAATTATGTTTCTATGATTATAGTGATTTGGCCTTGATTGTAAGAGTGGATATTGATGATATAGATGACGATTTCCTTGGTTTCATTGGCTTCTGATCAAGGTAAGTAAACCGGTTATAAGTTAATGTTATATGGATTTCAATACATTATGTGTTATGTGATGTTTATGTTAAGTATATGCTATGACTTGATGTATATGTGTTTGTGTGTAAATAGATTGTAGTGTTACTTTTGCATACCTAGCATGAGATTGATAAAGTAGGATGGAAATGGTTAGAGTATGTATGGTGATGCCTAATGATATCCCAAGGTATGTTTATGACTAAAGTTGAAATGGAAGAATGGTTATAATGTGTAATGTGTGATTGATGTATAATGTTAAGTTATATCCATTTTGCTTACTAAGCCTCGTGCTTACGGTTTAAGATGTTAATGTTTGTAGGTTCATATGTGATGGCGATGGTAAGCATTGGATTAAAGCTTATGAATTGCTAGATGAAAGTTAGAAGAATGGTAAGAAAGTAGAGCTTAGGTAGATACCGAGCTCAAGTCAATTTTGATGCCCCCGTGAGTTGTTTAAAGGTTATATGGTTATAGTAAAGTGTCAAAGTTATGTTGTGACATGTCAAAATCAAGTATATCTAACGGTTCGGGTTATAAATGGATTTAAAGGGGTGTTTGGCATAGCGTGTATTATACCCATTTTGGGGTTCAACGGGTCTAATGCTTATGAAAATGATGTGTTACGTTATGTTATAGATTTCTAGAAAGTTTTGTTAAGTTTCGAGTCACGGAAGTATGGTTTCCGGAAAAGGTGTGAAATATTGTTTATAAAATTTTCTGCAGGTCCTATATGGCCATATGGTATTTTTAGCATATGGTATTTTTAGCATATGGCCATATGACTGCTTCAGAAGTATAATAAAGGGCATATGGTCAGCATATGACCATATGGTAATTTCAGCATATGGTCATATGGTTGCTTCAGAAATATAATAAAGGGCATATGGTCAACATATGACCATATGGTAATTTCAGTATGTGGCCATATGGTTGTCTCAGAAAGTTAAATAAGGTTATATGGCCAGCATATGGCCATATCGAATTTTAGCATATGGTCATATGCTTCCGTTAAAGTATTAATAGAGTATTTTTCAGATTTTGTCGATTTTAGAAAAATCATATCTTTTAAACCGTAAGTCATCACGGGTCGCGCCACCTGTCATTTCAAAGGTAATTAAGTCTAGTTTCATGTAAAAATACTTGCAAGGGCTGAATGGTAATAGATTCTCGTCAGTTGTTAAAAGAGTAACAGAATCTACTTTAAAGTTGGGTCGTTTCCGCGTCAAAAGTCAAAATTTTTGGTCAAGCGGGCACGGGGTGTAACAAGTTAATTGTAAGAACCAATAAGGTATGTAAGGTCTTGACGAAAGAGATGGTTAAAGCCTAAGTTTTTGAGGCCTTGAGGGAAGTAGTATGAGTTTTTGAGGGCTCATTGGCTTCTTACTTTTAATTGTTTTTACTAGGCTAAAGAAGTTATCACACACTTTGTAGCTGTTAACTTTTGTAATGCCTAATAGGGTAACTGAAAGGCTGTGATGATAGATTTTGAACGCGGTCAACTGGATTGGACCAAAGTTGAGGTTCTCCATCTGTTGGTGAGGCAACTTTTGAAGTTTGTAGCCATCTTTGTTTGGCAGGGCAGCTTACAAAGTTTGCAGCCACGTTGGAGCAATCCTCTTTATTCGGTTGTTTGCGAATCTGAGCCTAATGAAGTGCTGGGTTTACCTGTTATGCATTATCCAAAATAGATAAACATGCTGTATTTTAAGTTGAATCACGTTGTGTGTTGCTAAAAATAATTATTATGGCGCGTGTAACATGTTGCCATTTTTGGTTGCTAATAATGATTAAGAAATTAAGGGCGATTAGGAAGTTCTGAAAATGTTGCATTGAGTTACTGATTTCAATTCAAATCATGGTTAGTTTTTCCTAGGGGTTTTGAGTGTCATGGCAATAATTCTTGAACCGCGCCTTTTTAGGTGTGTATAAACTGCTCATACGTACGGGCTGTTGTGATACCCACGACAGATCTGAGCATTTGTTACGATGGTACTGCTAGCCATAAGGACTCTCTGCGTTTGTGGCTTCGTGGTAACATTTTTAGACCGCATCTTCATCGTAGGTTGTGTAAATAAAATTTCTGTATCATGGTGTCTTGTATGTTTCTCTTGCATAGGTGCGTTTGTCTAATATAGCTAACAATACATACTTTAACGATCTGTTTTGTATGTCTGTAGGTTGTTTGTTGGGTCCCAAAGTTTTGGGCAGCGTTTTGATCTAAGTCTTGGATTTCTTTGGTATCCGATTTTGCTGATCAGTATTCAGTAAATGTGTGTTGCGACCCGTATTCGGTCAAGAAAAAATAATCTTGTTACCGGTGTACTCGGATTGCTTTTTCTTGGTCGAATACTGATCACAACTGATGATTTCCGTAAGGAATCCACCAGAGCGCCTGGTCTTTCATACAACATTCCAATCCTTTTGGACATAGGTATTTATTTTCAATCTGAATTTTGTAGTTTTTTTTAGGCTTATCAGTAGGTAGCAGTAGAATTGTATGTTTGATTCATTATCGACAGGCGATGATGACAATATGCTGGCCATAGCGCATACGCTTACTTTGCGCGCATCGTGGCCTATCGGTTATATCGTGTGTGTGGCTGCAGCCATTGTGGTAACCTGGTATCGCTATTGTGTATAGCAGTAGAATCATATGGTTGATTCATTATGAACAGCCAGTAGTGACAACACGCTGACCATAGTGCATACACTTTGTTTGCGCGCATCGTGGCATGGCGGTCATATCGAGTGTATGGCTCGGCCATGGTAGTAGCCTGGTATCGCTATTGTGTACAGATATCTGAGCCTCATTTGGTAAGAACATGAACGTGTTTCTTTGGCTTACGACGTATTACCGAAACCGTGGGCCAGGTGCTGGACAAGCATACTTTCTCACAGTGTTTGGTATGTGTATTATATCTTTAAACTAAAATGGAAGGCATGTGGAATTTTTAATACTTCGACCTGTTTCCTTTGCTTTTCATAGTTTAGCAGATATTTTCCAATGGCCTATGGATTTTTAAAATAATTTTCAGCGAGTTATGGATAGCTTAAAATGTTTTGAGATCAAACGACGGTCGGTAGGCATAAATATTGCTTATATGAAAACCGTGGCGGTGCACCTTGCTGATATGTTAGTTGTATTTTGTTTGGGGCCGGAAGGCCGGTGGATTTTTTTTTTAATTCTTGGCCACTGGTCGGTTGACTAAAATACTACTTTCCTCCTTGATGGTCTGTGGGCATAAAAATAACGCGTGCGAGAACCGGGTCAGGTCACCATGGTGATATTTTAAGCGTAACTTTTTTGGGGCTTGGGCTTCCTTTTGATAGAGTTGGTCTTAGGTGTATCCGGCCTTTTAATTGTGACGTTTAGATAGTGGTTATTAGTCGTATCATTTTCCATTCCATTTTACAATTTTAGATATCTTACCTCACCTAGGAGGAAATTTGGTAGGTGGGTGAGATCTGGCATGCGTTTAGGTTTTCTTCGATTTACTTTGCCGATCTTATGGTAGTTTTTGATGTGGTATTGCTTGCTTTATCGCTATTGCATGCGCGTGGCTAAGCCTCATTTGGTGTGAATATCCAAGTGTGTCGTTTGGTTTTGAGCCTACCTGGGCCGTTTGGTTTAGAACATATGAACTTTGGTGTTCTCCCTTTTTATAGGCGATGATGATAATATGCTCACCATGGCGCATACCTTTCCTTTGCACGCATCGTGGCACGGCGGTCATATTCACCGTATGGCTGCAGCCATACTGGTAGCTTGGTATCGCTATTCTGTACGCATATCTCAGCCTCATTTCGTGCCAACAACCATGCGTTACTTGCCTATCCATCTAGGTCGGATGATCATACAGACAAAGTTAAGGAAGAAGGTAATTTTTAACTGATATTGTGTTTTTTTTAATATATAAAAGCGTTGTAATTATGTTAACCAATATTCGGTTTCTTTACTATGAACATCTGAGCTTTCTATGTTAAATGGACAGGTGAATAGGCTCATTCAAGAGGGTTTTGCTGATGTTGGCCGTCGCGTTAGGTGAATCGCTGTTTTGGCAGACGCATTTTCACATTGCAAGGTGCATTCAATAAATTAAGTTACAAAGCTAACCCTGGATAACAAGAGCATTGTATAATCTCCTAAAAAACTATGCTCCATAAGTTTTATCACAACGTTATCATTTGTTCCTATTCACAGTTCAAGAACCAAGCACAAAAAATTGGTAACAAAGGTAAATGCTACAGATAGGTTTCGGATTTGACGTGGTGGTATAAATACGTAATACTTAGATAGTTGTTATACAAGTACTTGGTAATTGTAATTATGTTAAAGATGACAGGTTACTTCAGGCTTTTTTTGACATACCAATTAAAAGAACGGGATTCTCCTGTTGTTACCTAACATTTTATGTTTATACACTCTGTGCAGGCGCGAAGGAGTCTGCTCTGGATTCCGTGTTGTGTGCAGGCACGAACAAGTCTGGCCATGTCAACTGTTGACAATGATAGGTTTAAAGCACGAATGCCAAACGTCGATGACCAAATGTTTTATGATGTGATAGGAGAACCTGTAACCGGTACGTGCTGTGTTATTTTAAAATATATTTGGAGTACAAAATACTACAAGCTTCGTGGTCTGTGATGTCACCAAAGTTTTATGTTTTTTTCTTGAATATTTGCAGCCTGTACGTTGCATACAAAGGTGCTAGAAAAACTGGAAAAGTAATTCACGCTGACGTCACTATTGGAAGTCAATTCAGAAGATCACAACGTACCAACTAAGTTTCTCTTAAAACTTGATACCTCCGCTTGCGTCAACTCCGGACTAACAATATATCTTTTTTTTTGGTAGAAATTGATGGTAGTGATGCGGATCCTTTTTTCAGTGACATTGAGAATCCAACGGAGTTACATGATGGAAACTTGGCAGCGAGTTCAGTTCGGATTAAAAAAGGCTTAATAAAGACTTAGAATGCAACGGTTAGTTTTATTGCCTTCATTTTTCAAATACGCACGTGGGGGTGTTTCGTTAAACGTTATATAAACATGTGTAGTTACTGGCTTATATACTTTCGAGTTTTTCTAAGCTATTTAGACTAGGCTACGTTACTTTATTAAGCCAGGAGTTTCTTTCGTTGCCAAAAGATAGTGTTCTGATTTCAAAAGCTAATATATAGGCCAACTAACCGTATTTTTTTGTGGAGTTGCATCTTACCTATTGAATGCCTGTTCATTTATTCTCACGTTTAACCGATATTCTAATATTGTTCGTCTGTTTATATGACCATCCAGTATCAGCGGTTGCTGCGGTGCCGTAAGCAAGCAACGATTGCAGTTGGCAAGCCGTTTGCTGTTAGTTTGCGTTGACTCTGATCTAACCGAATTGTTGTGTCACTGATTGGGATCTTTCCACCTGGCAGGATATTTTAGGCCTCATTTGCTAATATTGATATGAGATGTTTATGATATTGCCCCGTTCTAATTCACCCCTCGAAATCCTTTCGCTCCCACAGCGGTTTAGCAATACGTCTGGTGCAGACATTTGCACAACAGCTGCTGAAATGGCAAAAGGAATTCGACGGGGCGACTAGCCGGGCACCGCTATCATGAACATCACATGTCACCATTAGAGACTGACGCTTTGACTACACTCCCAAGTGGAGAGATCCCAGTTGATGACGAAACAATATTCATGTACAGAAGAGAATCTTATGCAACTAGATGTTTGTGTCAACGATTGGAATCTTTCCACCCGGTAGGATATGGCAGATTTTATTTAGTTATATTGAAACTAGATGTTCAAGATACCATCCCGTTCTGATCTTCCGTTCGAATTCCTTTCGCTCTTACACTGGTCTAGCAATATGTCTGGTGCAAACGGTTGCAAAAAGACTGTTGAAATAGCAAAAGGGACTCGGACGGGCGATCAGACGGGTCTCACTATCTTGAACGTCGCGTCTCAACATTACCAAATGACGTCTGAGATGTGCTTGCGAATGGAAAGAAGCCACTCGATGACGCAACCATATTGAGGAATGAAACCAACTAGGGTCTGTTTATACAACCCAATTGTTGTGTTGTCGATTGCAATCTCTTCACACGGTTTATTTAGGATATGAGCCGGTTCTCATCTTCCCCTCGAATTCCTTTCGTTGCGACAATGGTCTAGCAATTTGTCTGGTGCAGAATTTTGCGCAAAGGCTCTTGGCACAGCAAAAGGAATTCAAGGGTGTAACACTCCCAAATTCGGTATACGCAGCGGAATTAAGGTTGGGGTATTACTTCATGGAGCACAGTCATATTAATAGATAAACGGCTCAAAAGAGACGTTTTAGATAAAACAGTTATCATTCATTTATTTAAATTAGAGTTTTACAAAATAAAGGTCCCAAAGGAAATACGGAAATACATAGTTTTATTCTTGTGAATGATAACAAAAATGGACGCCCTTTATATAAGAAAGTCCATTACCACTCCGTGCCAGATCGTGCTCTAGTTTCCTAAGATAAAACATGCTAAAAAGTCAACACAAAGGTTGAGTGAATCCATAGTGTTTGCATAATAATCAGTTGAACACAAGATAAGCAGTAGTAAAATCAGTAATATTGCAGTACAATATATTGCCCTAAGTCTCATGACACGCAAACCTTAACATGAACGCGTCATAATAATGATGTAAGTTACAAACATCACGGTGATGATGTGAGCAACAATGCCCTCCGTAGGAGTTTGCCATTCTCCTAGTATTCTCAAATAAAGTGCATTTGGTTACCTATCCGGCTAACACAAATGGGGCGTCAACTGCCAATAGATCTATTCACTATATTCGCGTTCACTCGTAAGTGATTAATGGTTCATGATATGAGGGACTTTTAGTGGCATCAATAGGTACTTAGGCAATATCAATCAGGATAGCATACAGAAAATACTTGTGTTCGGTTTTTGTAGCATGTATCTCCCCACGGGTTTAGAAAACAAATATGTAAGAGTGGGACTATGAACTCACCTCGGTGTTATGGTAGTCTGGATGGAAAAACTAATTAGATAATATGAACAAACTGCTCTGACTCTCGACCTGAGTTGGTATATCATGTATTTAGTATTTGTATTCAAGTTTATGCGACGGAAATGTTCTATAGATAACATGAAGTCTCTTCAAAAATTAAATATACTTATTGATTGTACAATAATTCGTACGACCAGGCCTTCGATGGTGATCGAAGGGTATGAGGGGTGATATGCTTGCGCCAAACTTGTAGTCAATCTGCAATAAGAAATAGTAGACACTTTGTTAAGTGATTGCGCAGGGGTTGGGCCCTGCGAACCACCTCCGGCGTGTGAATAAGTATGTGATATGAGTTATGGATAATATGATGTATGTGAAATAATGTGTTGAGTGAACATACCATTGAAATGACTCATCCAATCTATTTATAGGTGATGAAAATAGCTTGGAGAGTGTTAGCACACGTTTAGGAGATCATGGGGGGCGTCCCCTGATTTATGGTAACCGCTAGGGCTTCATCCCCACTATCTCGGACTTGGCGGGGAAGCTAAGGACATAGTGGGAACGTGGGGGAAGACCAAGTCAAGATTCTTGTTTGTCTTGGCATCTTCAAGAGAAGACACCGAAGGGTATAGGCCTTCGGCTGGCGAATTCCCAACTGGTAACCATATCAATGATGAATGGTTTTACGCCACCAATGACTTATAAAGAAAGACTTGGGTCTTCGTAATGTAATTTCGACTGAGGCCGAAGGGGGGTCCTTCGACCTGATCGGAGGGTACGTCATCACTTATCATACTTATCTTTATGGCTAGAATGATTGTTAATAAGTTTTTATCAAAACCAAAGTTATTAAATATTTTATGTTTCCAAAATGTTATAATTTACAATTTTAAATATTTATAGTTTTTACCCTTGTACTTTCAAAAATGAAACTTTAAACCCTCAACTATGGATTATTGACAAAATTAGCCCTTATGTAGTTAACTTCACAGAAATTACATTTTTAGTCCAAGGAAATTTTATTTTACAAAAATTACAATTTTTATGCTTAAAATTTTATAAAAAAAATTTACTAGTTTTTTGCCTAAATGGATAAAAGTGCGGGTGAATAAAAGCGAGGCCTTAATAGGTTTTTACTACGTTCTTGATCCTTTCAAGAGTTTGTCCGGTGGTCTTTCTAATGGTTCAAACTAGAGGTCTTAAGCTCTTACGGTTTGGTCGCAATGATTTTCCAAAGTAGGGGGTTATGTGCTTTTTGTTGTTTTTGGGCAATAACGGGGCTAAAAGAGGGCAGATTTTACACGAGGAAAGCTAGTGTTTCTACATCGCATTTGACCATTTAAACACTATGTTGTAAGCTCTTCTAAATGGTATAAGCAAGGTTGTCAGGATCGGGATCCTACCTAGGATCGTTTTTGGCTTTGCAAGATCGTGATCGTAGGATCGGATCGGGATCGTAAGATCCTATGAAAATGTGTATATTTTTGTATAGGGGCTGTAGTTCTGTATATATATCTCGGCATAAGTCTACACTTAGTCAATTTGTATACTATATAACGTTAAAAAATAAAAAGAAGGCCCATACTTTAAAGTTTACTTCGTGGTGAATAATAAATAAACCAGTTTTAAGTTTTTTGTTTATCCTGTTTGAAATGTACATACGCAAGACTTAATATAAATTAATTAATCATATGTGTGTTGGTAAAAATAGCATGTAGTTGTCGTGAAAATATTGTTAGTCATTATCGTAATAATTTTGTACTTAATTTAGCCAATGCTAACACTAATTTCTTACAATGCGCATCTGTCACTTTAAACCGAATGGACATTTGTAAAAAACAATGAATTAGTGATTGTGATTGGGCTTTTTGGATCAAACATGGGGCTTAAATGCTTCACATAGAAGAAAAAAGTCCAAAAAAATGGGTTAGCAACAGGATCGGATCGTAAACGATCCTACGATCCGATCCTACGATCCTGAACGATCCTACCTGATTTACGATCCCATTACGATCCTGATCGTTTTTTAAGTGTAGGATCGTAGGATCGTGCGATCCTACGATCAGGATCGCGATCCTGACAACCTTGGGTATAAGCATCATGTCCCAGTTCTCTTTGATTAGAAAGATACAAGTCCACGAACATGGCCACTTGGCCGCGACGCTTTTTATGAAAATTTCAGTTTTAAACCATAAAGCTCTATATCTTTTGCATGCGGCCTTGAGAAATATTTTTTTACTCATTTCTAATGTTTTCAATACAGTTCCTTAGCAAATTTATCAAAAATTCCATGTTTTCCCACATACCTGTTGTAATAAGCTTTTTGGTTTTTATGACTTTTGACCAAAATGATGGTTGTTTTTAGAGATAACGACTAGAATTTTTAACTGGGTTATGGGGGCGTTTTGTAGTATCCCAGGTGGTGTTTACAATGGTACCTTGCTTGACCCTAATGTCTCTAACATGAAGTAGATAAATGAGAGGCAATTAGGGGGGTTAGGCTTGTTTTGGCGCAAATTTCAGTAGGGGAAAAGTAAAACATGCAATTTGTTTAGTATAAACCTATAGGGTGTTGGTAATTAGATTAGATGTTTATTTTTGCTTGTTAAATGGGCTCCTAACATGTTCTAACATTAAGTAAAACGCATTACATTTAGGTGTTTGTCTTTGAGGGCGCACAGATTACAGAAAGAACATGAAACATGGTTTTAACTTTGTTTTTCCACATGACACTAATTTATAGTCACTTATATGTTTTATTAAATGTATAAACTGACTAAAGGAAAGAGTGTGAGTGTACTTACAAGCTTATGAGTTGCTTATCTCAGGTAAACACCTAAATATCTGCTAATGATCACCAAGTTATCTTCACACCTTCCAAGCTCTATCTTATCCTTCTTTAACACTAACTAGGGTCTTTATTTCAGAATGTTTGTGAGTATTGGAGGGTTTATATGGGGTGTATGATATGTAGGTAGTATGGTATCATGTGTGTGTTTGCATGGGACACAAAGAGGAGGGTGTATGGGGCGTCATTTATAGGCATGGAAGTGCATGGTTTTCCATGTGCTAGGTCACCATGTCTCACAAGAGAAGAGACATGGTGATGTGTTCCATTACACATGGAGAGTGCATGAGATTTCAAGGGGACATGAAAGGTGTGGTAAAACTCTAGCCAAGAATTTTACCCACCAACTTTGACCATGGTAAAAACCTTTGGTAAAAGAGTGATGTGTAAATATTAGATGCAAGTAAGTAGTTGTGGCTAGGGTTTATACATGTAATACTAAGTAACTAAATGGTAACTAGATTAGTTCATTTCTAACTATGGTAAATGGGGGGGGGGGCGTTAGGCATAAGGGTAGTACTTAGGGCTTGTATTGTTGTACTTAATGTGTAAATGGTAATTACATAGTTAATGTTCTAGTTTATTTTAGATATAATCTATTTTAGGTTAATTTACATGTAAGTAATAAAAGTAATGACTTAAGTTTGGTGCTTTATTATTTGTATATTAGCATTGTTTAGTTGTACTTACTAAAAATAAAATATATTTTTAAGACTTGTGCTTGAAAGGTTTGTACAATGTGCTTAAAATTTAGTATACTAAGGTTTATAATGAATTTTAGGTTAAGTGAATACTTTTATGCATCAATGACTTGTACATTGGTTTAATAAACTTGTACCTTGGAAATTGGTAAAAGTTTCATATATATCTTTACTTTTAGTTTGTGATTTTTTTATTTACATAAAATCATAAGATTTGCATATTAGGGTTTTAACCGGGAAATGCCCTAGAGTTAGGGTTTTATGCCTTAAACTTATACATGTACATTAGGGTTTATGACGTAGTATCGAAATTATTATAAATCAATACTGTAAGAAAACCCTAATTTACTTAGTGACATTTTATTGGAAAATAACGTTAATGTTATAAGGATACTTTATATCGGACATCCCGTATGCTATGTGAGAGCACAACTGGCATGGGTGACCATGCCAAGAAATTTCAAGCATGACGTTATTGTGAGGCTTTCATTGTCACTTAAGAGTGTGTACATCAAAGGCATTAACTATGAGAGTGAGCAGTTTGTGAATGTGGCTTATTATCTAGTTATAGGAAGAAAAAAAATGTACGTAGAAAAATGAATTACTATTAGTATAAAGATGGATTTTTACCGGTGGTTACAGAGGGGGCGATGAGACCGGTGTGACTATCCTAAACAGCGCATGCCAACGGCATTGGCTGGCGATTGAGGTATCCTTCCGACTAGAAAGCTTTGACTTGATGGCGAAACGCCATTCAAGTACGGGACAAAAGGGTCCTAGACAGAATAGTACTTGTGCTTCTACAGGTTTATCGTGTCATCGATTGGAATCTTTCCACCCGTTAGGATATCGCAGAGTTCATTTGGTTATATTGAAACGAGATGTTCAGGATACAGGCCGGTTCTGATTTTCCGCTCGAATTCCTTTCGTTCTTGCAATGGTCTAGCAATACGTCTGGTGCAGACGGTTGCAAAAAGACTGTTGAAATAGCAAAAGGGATTCGGGAGGGTAATCAGATGGGTCTCACTATCTTGAACATCGCGTCTCAACATTACCAAATGACGTCTGCGATGTGCTTGCGAGTGGAAAGAGGCCACTCGATGACACGACCATATTCAAGTGCGAAAGCAAAGAAAAACTGTTTACGCACCCCAACTGTCGTGCTTGCTCAAACTAAGGTATGTATTATTTTTACTTATTTGTCACTTTAATCTTATTACTAGAAAAATAGTATCATGCTGTCAATTTAAATTATACTAATGAAATGATGTCATTATGTTAGTTAGTCTTAATACAATTGTTTTGGTTACACAGTTGCTTTGGTGTGCAAGAGTTCCTCTAGTTTGCTGTAAATTCAAACACGGAGATACCTATGGAAAAATATGACAATGGGGTTCGTGTTCGGGATACGCAAAGAAAAGTGGTCGCTGTGAAAGGGACATCGCTATAATTCCAATTTACTAACTTGTGCGTTAATGTATATATACTAAATGTAGTATTCATGGTTTTGAATAATTTTTTTCTCATTACTAATATGTTTGCCTACTAAACCCGAGATATCTTAAACTACCGACTCTGAACGAATTTGACTCTTAATCCACTAAACTCGGTTCCGCATTCTAAGGACAACGTTAATATCTCCGCTTAGCACGACGCACGCGTTTTAAAAAAAAAACACGAGAATCCCCCCTCGCAGCGCGAGGGGGCGTTTTCACCTCGTTTCTCAAATAACTAACACAAATTTTGACCATTTTTTATATAGTATTCTAGATCTTCTAAAATGATCACTCCTTTAGAATATTAGATTGACAAAACCTAGTGATTATGATGTTGATTAAAGTTGCATAAAGTTGGATTATTGAACCTTTAATCATGAGCCTTGTACTTGAAGTTTGAACGATCATTAAGGTTAAACTATGACATGATTCCCCAAAATCATTGACATAGTGGAATATATAAAATATTTTTTTACAGGAAGTTAAGTGCATTATTGGAAAAACATGTGTGATAATATGATAAATTTAGGAATTGCTTCAATGATCATTTTCGTTTTCATGTTCAAGGTGACACTTTCCAGTGGATAGAGTATATATCACTTATCAGCCCAACACTCTTTGTCTTTGACTTTTTAGGCCCATATTATTCTCACTAAATTGTTTGGATAACATTTTACCAATATTAAATATTTCAACTTACTAAACCTTTTTCTCATTGCAAAATTTGAAAAATGTTAGTCACTAGTAACTTAGTAGGTTAATCAATCATCAATACTTCATAGTTTATTTGCCACATTGTGACATTTTTGTTGTTATACATAATGTAGATCTTAACAAATATATGACGGAATCCGAATCTCACACTTAAAACAAACAGATGATTAATATTTCTGGTGTTTTTACTTTTTAGCCATGCCTGACCACTGTATTTAGATACTCTCTTTTCATCTCCACTTCCTTAAATTATTCACTTTGCCATTTTCTAACACTTTTATTCTATCTCGCCACAAACCAAACTTCTTCCTCTTTTATTTCTATCTCGCAAAAATTTTGATAACTGACAACGTTGAACATCTCACAAAATACAAACCCTCGCGGCCGGGAATTGGTTACTTCAAGTAAGGACGAAACCAAGACTAAAAAGGACCGGGTGCACACAAAAAATTTAAACCATAATATTGTACACAAGTTTTTGAAACCGGGTGCATTTAAACAAAATCAATATCTTTTTTTAGAAAAATTAATACTACGAAGCAAATTTTCATCGGTGTCCCGTGACACCGTGAGACCCCTTAAGTTGGTACCTGACTTCAAGTTGTTAGTTATAAGTTTTAGGAGTGTTTTAGATCAACTTTCAATCCAAACACCCCCTCAAAGACCCTTCCCCTGTTCTTGAATTTTTCTCCCTCCATTATTTTAGTTTATCTTCATCACCTTCAAATTCAATCCAACCCAACCCAACCCACTAATTTTTAATACTCAATTCATCAGTTTGACCTTTTCAGCTTTGAAACCAAATCACCAATCTTCTTATTCTTGTTCTTGATCACACCATCACAAAATCTTCAAAAAATGAAGCTTCTTGAATCACCAAGAAACAAGAAATGACTCTACGTAAAAATGAACATTTTACGTACCAAAACCGCGAAAAAAGAACACCCCTTTTGCATCAAACACTACTTCAAATGGGTCCTGTTGAAGTTATTAACTCAACCTTGAATAAATATGTATAGGGACTAATGTTGACACTTCTGGTTTTACAGTTATAGCTTAAGGATAGGTTTTGGCTCAAGTTGACAAGAGGTTGAAACTTTGAGGACTGAAGTTGACAAGTAGCTGGAAGTTTTATCTGGAGGCTATATAAGCTCATAAACGGTGTAGGGTTTCACATTATTCTTCCTCTACACATATATCATTCACAGAGATAAAAAGTTGTTGATTGTCAACCAAGATAGATAGTTCTGATCATTGTGTTTCTTGATCATTCTTGTTATATTTCATTGAGAGTTGAGAGTTTGTATTGATACTATTGGCAAGATTAGTCAATAGGTCTGCACCTGAGTAGCAGTGGCAGATTTGTGGGTATTCTTGAATATTGGGTTGTTATACTGATTAAGATCAGTGTCTTTCTGATCTTGTGATTGATTTGGTTGATAATAAAAGTTACTTGAATTGAGATTCAAGTTTATATTCACAGTTTTATTATAAAATTTTACATGGTATCAGAGACAGGTTTCTAGCCTTGCTCTGATAAAATTGATTTCGGGAAAATTAGGGTTTCAAAAATTTGGGGGTTTTTCAAATTAGTTTGATTAAACCTAATTAACTGTGGTTAGTTAGTGTCTTTTGGCTCTAATTGATCAATTCTAACAGTTTTTTACAAAACGCCTAATTTTTGGAAAAATTAGGGTTTGGGTGTTTTTGAGGGTTGATCTTTCGCTTCGATTGGTGGTTGGTTATTGGTGTTCGTGATCTTTTCTGGTTGATTCTTGGTGGTTCTGGGTTGATTGAGATCGTGTGGTTTGTGATTCTTGTCTCAAGAATCATAATCAGGGTTCTTGTTCCGCTGCTTTCTAGATTTGCGTGCACTGTAACACCTCTCGCACTCCTTTATTTCTTTGTTCTTATTTCTTGTTTAGATTGACGGGGAGTAGGAGTTGAGATTGTTGGAGGTGATTGTGATTGTTGTTGGAGTGTGGTTTGTCTGTTTAGTTGATTCTTGACTTAGTGTGATCTGCCCTTGACCTACCACCTTGAGTGGCAAGGAAGCCTGGGAACTACCTTCTTGTTTCTTGTGTGATTTTTGTTTTTACTTATTTGTCAGTATGTCTGTTCATGGTTATACTGATGATGAATATGAGGCTGATGAGCCTGTTACTTTGATTAGCAAATTGGATCTTAGTAATCCCTTGCATTTGCATCCTAATGACTCTGCTACTTTAACTGTTGTGTCTATCAAATTAAAAGGGACTGAAAATTATAATGTGTGGTCTTGTGCTATGTTGCTAGCATTAGAAGGGAAGAATAAAATTGGTTTTGTTGATGGGTCTTGTAGAAGATCTAATGTTGATGAGGTTCTAGGTAGACAATGGGATAGATTTAATGCTGTTGTTTTGGGATGGATTTTAAATTCTATATCTGAAGAATTGTTTTTGGGACAAATTTTTTCAAAAAAAGCTTCTGATGTGTGGGATGAATTAAAAGAAATGTTTGATAGAGTTGATGGTTCTGTTACTTTTAACTTGCACCATAAGATCAGCTCTTTGTCTCAAAATGGTAGTACTATTGTTGAGTATTTTAATAAGTTGTCTACTCTGTGGAAACAGTTTGATGCCTTGGTTAAGTTGCCTAGATGTACCTGTCATGCTGCTGATGATTTTAAAAAACATAATCAATTGATGAAATTAATGCAGTTTTTAATGGGATTAGATGAGTCTTATATGCAAATAAGGAGTAATATTTTGTCTAGAGACCCTCTCCCTGATGTTAAAGGGGCTTTTGCTGTCATTTCTAGTGAGGAATCTCACAGGTCTGTGGTTGCTGGTTCAGATGGTGGGACTTCTCAAAAGTCTCATTCATCTGTGTTCAACTCCAGTGTACCAAATAGAGGGAACACACAAAGGTCTTTTACTTCTGGAAGTTCTTTTAGACCTAACAATGGTCCTAGAAATAATGATGTTAAAAGGACTACTGGTGGTCCTGTTTTGGTTTGTGAACATTGTGGCTTTAATGGTCACACTGTGGATAGGTGCTTTAAGATCATTGGGTACCCTACTGATTTTGGGAAAAATAGAAAAAATAATAATAATCAGGGTGCTCAGAATTTTAATAAGAGATTTGTTAATAATAATAATTCTGTTGGCTCTAGTTCTATCTCTGCCTTTTCTGATGAACAGATATCTAAACTCATTTCTTTGATTAAGGAGAACTCTGTTGGTAATAATGAAAATGGAAAGACTGTGCATGCCAATATGGCAGGTATTGTCTTCAATAAAAGCAAATTTTTTAATCTAAACTTTAAAAGATTCTTCTGTCATAATAGTAAAATGAGGTCTACATTGGTTGCAGCATGTATTATTGTAGATTCTGGTGCAAATCAACATCTTACATATACTGATAAATATTTAGTGAATGTCATTGATATTTCTAAGCTTGGTATTAAGGTGTCTCATCCCAATGGGACTGAAGCTTTGATTACCAAGGTTGGAAATATGGTTCTCACTAAACATTTAACATTATATGATGTGTTGGTTGTTCCTGAATACTGTGTTAGTTTAATGTCTGTTCATAAGGTGGCTAGAGATAGTAAGTTTGTTATTGCTTTTGATGAGACCAAGTGTTATGTTTTACCTCAGGATTTGAGGGGAATGAATGTTCTGGGGATTGGTAGACAGATGGATGGTTTGTATTACTTTGATGGAGATCAAGGTATTGACCTAGGGGTTAGAAGTTTTAAGTCTGCTTGTGATTTGACCAAGAAAACTTGGCATTGCAGACTTGGTCATCCCTCTGATCAAGTTTTAGCAGTGTTGAAGGGTGAAATCAGTTTTCAAAATAAAGATGAAGTTGAGCCTTGTGACATTTGTCAACAGGCAAAACAAACCAGAGAGCCTTTTCCTTTAAGTGACCATAAAACCTTGGTTTTAGGTGATTTAGTTCATCTAGATCTTTGGGGTCCTTATAAAATAAAAAGTAAAGAAGGTCACAGATTCTTTTTAACCATTGTTGATGATTTCACCAGGGCAGTTTGGGTTTACTTACTTAAAATTAAGCAAGAGGTGTTTGATTATATTCAAATCTTTTATAATCTGGTTAAAACACAGTTTGGAAAATGTGTTAAAATTTTTAGAAGTGATAATGGTACAGAGTTTGTTAATATTCAATTTAATGGATTTTGTGAAAAAAAATGGCATTATTCATCAAACATCTTGTACTTACACACCTCAACAGAATGGGGTTGTTGAGAGGAAACATAGGCATCTTTTAAATGTTGCCAGATCCCTTATGTTTCAGGGGGGATTGCCTTTATATTTGTGGTCTGAATGCATTTTAACTGCTACTTACTTGATTAACAGATTGCCATCTTCAGTGCTGAATGGATTGTCTCCCTTTAATCTTGTTTTTAAAAGAAAGCCTGAACTAAATCATTTAAGAATTTTTGGTTGTCTTTGCTTTGCTACCATTCTTACCAGTAATGATAAGTTTAGTAGTAGGGCTGAAAAATGTGTTTTAGTTGGATATTCCAATTTTCAAAAAGGCTATAAACTTTATAGTCTTGAAAGGAAACAGTTTATATTCTCTAGAGATGTAAAATTTTTTGAAAATGTTTTTCCTTTCAAGATTAAAAACTCTTCTGCTGCTCCTGACCCTCTCAGTCAGAGTTTGAATCATGTTAACTTTTTTGATGAAGTAACTTGTGACAACTCTGACACACCCAATGATGATAATACTCATAATGATCATCATTTGAGTGAGGGCAGCCCCTCCTTGCATCTTGGCAGCCCAACTATTGACCATGAACAGAGTGATTTAGGGCACTCTGATGGTTCCAATGAGGTTACCAGTACAAGTGAGATGGCTGCAACTCCTTTTGGTGTGAGCAGTTCTGAGGGTGAAAACAGTTCCTTACCTGAACAAGCAGAAGAGTTGGTTTTGGAAAATGATAGTCAGTCTTCCTTAAGAAGGTCTGATAGAACTTTTGTTTTTCCAAATAAGTATCAAGATTTTGTGGTTGATTCTAAGGTTAAGTATGGACTTGAAAAATTTGTCAACTACTCAAAACTAAGTTCTGAAAACTTTTGTTTTACTGTTGAACTAAATAAAGCTGTTGAACCAAAGTCTTTTAAAGAAGCATCCACTCAACAGCACTGGAGAGATGCAATGGATAAAGAAATGCATGCTCTTTATAGTAATGATACATTTGAAATATGTGAATTACCTGTTGGTAGAAAGGCTATAGGAAATAGGTGGGTGTATAAGATTAAGTATAAGTCCACAGGAGAAATTGAGAGATATAAAGGTAGATTAGTTGTCAAAGGTTATAGTCAGAGGGAAGGTGTTGACTTTGATGAAACCTTCTCTCCTGTTGTTAAAATTGTTACTATTAGATGTGTTGTTAATCTTGCTGTTCAGATGTGTTGGCCTATTTTTCAACTTGATGTCAATAATGCTTTTCTTTATGGTGATCTTAATGAAACTGTGTATATGACTTTACCTGAGGGATATTTTGATGTTAATGATAAAAGAGTATGTAGACTTAAAAAGTCATTGTATGGGTTAAAACAAGCACCTAGGCAATGGAATGCTAAGCTGACTAGTGCTTTGCTTGAGAATGGTTTCAAACAGAGTAGAAGTGATTATTCTTTGTTCACTAAAAGTGACTCAGGTAACTTTGTTGCTTTACTGGTTTATGTGGATGATATAATAATTACTGGAAACAATTTGAAAGAAATTGAAAGTTTTAAAGTTTTTTTGAAATCTAAGTTTCAAATTAAGGATTTGGGAAAGCTTAAATATTTTCTTGGCATTGAAGTTGTTGATACTGAAAAAGGTGTTTGTTTAACTCAAAGAAAGTACTGTTTGGATTTGTTAACTGAGTTTGGTTTATTGGCTTGTAAGCCTTCTGCATTTCCTCTTGAACAGAATTTGTTTTTAACTAGTGAACCTACAGATAGTGATCCAGTAATAGATAACTTGACTGAATATCAAAAGTTGATTGGAAAATTGATTTACCTAACTCATACTAGACCTGATATTGCTTATTCTGTTCACTGTTTGAGTCAGTTTATGCATAAGCCTCTTAGGTCTCATTTGAAAATTGCACTTAAAGTTTTGAGATATTTAAAAGGTTCTCCTGGGAAAGGTATTCATATTACCAGATGTTCAGATGTTTCTCTTGAAGCATTTGTTGATGCAGACTGGGCTAAATGTCTTACAACTAGAAAATCTGTTACTGGTTACTGCTTGTTTTTAAATGGTTCACTAGTATCTTGGAAAAGCAAAAAGCAAAATACCATTTCTAAGTCATCTGCAGAGGCTGAATATAGAGCTATGGCCTCTGCTACTTCTGAGGTTGTTTGGGTTCTTAAAATTTTAAATGACTTAAATTGGGAACATTTTTTACCTGTTAAACTCTTTTGTGATAGTCAAGCTGCTATCAAGATAGCAGCTAATCATGTCTTTCATGAGAGGACTAAACATTTAGAAATTGATTTACATTTTGTGAGGGAAAAAATTTTGGCAGGAGTTATTAAAACTGAAAAGATTAATACAGCAGATCAAACTGCTGATATTTTAACTAAAGGGTTAAGCAAGCTTCAACATGAAAAGCTTGTTGGAAAATTGGGAATGTTTGATTTATTCCAGGTTGGAGTTAAGGGGGGATGTTGAAGTTATTAACTCAACCTTGAATAAATATGTATAGGGACTAATGTTGACACTTCTGGTTTTACAGTTATAGCTTAAGGATAGGTTTTGGCTCAAGTTGACAAGAGGTTGAAACTTTGAGGACTGAAATTGACAAGTAGCTGGAAGTTTTATCTGGAGGCTATATAAGCTCATAAACGGTGTAGGGTTTCACATTATTCTTCCTCTACACATATATCATTCACAGAGATAAAAAGTTGTTGATTGTCAACCAAGATAGATAGTTCTGATCATTGTGTTTCTTGATCATTCTTGTTATATTTCATTGAGAGTTGAGAGTTTGTATTGATACTATTGGCAAGATTAGTCAATAGGTCTGCACCTGAGTAGCAGTGGCAGATTTGTGGGTATTCTTGAATATTGGGTTGTTATACTGATTAAGATCAGTGTCTTTCTGATCTTGTGATTGATTTGGTTGATAATAAAAGTTACTTGAATTGAGATTCAAGTTTATATTCACAGTTTTATTATAAAATTTTACAGGTCCTTTGGTTGACACTCTCATTTTACTTCTTTACCATATTCCCAAACACTACAATCACCCATAAACCGAAATCTTTAAACGATTTAAAAGTATACATATACGAGTTACCAATAAAGTACAACACAGATTGGTTAAAAAACGCGCGATGTAGCAGCCATTTATTTGCATCAGAAGTAGCCATACACAAAGCATTAAGTAATAGCAATATACGAACACTT
>BPTQ01000002.1:195670344-195708880 GCA_019973895.1 Chrysanthemum seticuspe | reverse complement strand
CTCCACAGGTTCTGGAACTACTTCATTACCATTTACAATTACATTCCATAGTGCATGGTCTGTAATAGCAATGTACTGCCTCATCTTCATACACCATAGGTCGTATTCTCCCTTCTTGATGATTGGAATTCTGAGTGAGGTGATTGATGGTGGTGGAACAGCTTCAGTCGACATCTTTAGGTTTTGTTGTAGTAGGGTTTAAGGGTTTCTTCCTAGTCAGAGTTTCCACACAAGCTCTGATACCACTTGTTGGATCGATGTACTCTAACCAAACTAACTTAAATAGCTTGTTAAGGTTTAATAACCTTGGATAAATCCTAAGTTATTAACAATGAAACAATGAGCAAACTCTATTAAGTATGCGGAATTTACTTAACAAAGCTAAGAAGAATAACTTGAACTTTGAACGATTTTATTAATAACTCTAACTCTGCTTATTATGCAGACTCTTTAACAACTCTAATAATATCGAACTTCTCTAAAACTCTAATAATGTCACGTACATCTAATGCCAATCTAGGGATCCTTTTATAGGCTCAAGGATAACACTAAACGGTTTCCAATTCTTATCCTTGTACGTCAAGTAAACAATACTTAGAAAGTTCTAGATAAACATTACTTTCTATCTTTAATCTAATACAACCGACTTTAAACTTTACAGTACTTTAATGAATAAACAGTACTTTGACTTTTACTTAGCAGTACTTTGACTTCTTGCAGTACTTAGTCTTTCTGCAATACTTTGTTAATCTTCAGTACTTTAATCTTCTGTATCCCAACAAATTTTATTTCAAGTTATCTGCCGCCGCAACGCGCGAGTACCCTGCATTAAATGTCACTAATACAAATAATAAAGCACATTATACAAATATTAAAGCCCGAACGGGCAAAATGGGCTTGAGCCCGAACAGGCACGGGCCAAACGGGCTTGAGCCCAAACATGCACGGGCCAACGGGCTCGAGCTCGAACGGGCACGGGCTAAATAAAATTCTTGATTTCCGTAAATTTTTTGTCAAAAAAAAACATAATAAACTATAATACGTGATTCACCGAAAAAATTTATTTCAAGATACCCGCCGTCGCAACGTGCGGGTACCCTGCTAGTAATAATTAATGAGTGGTCGATATAGTAGTGGGGTCTCATTATTAAGAAAAATGACAAAATTTAATATGTAAAAGTTGTATACCAGGCATGCTAGGTGGGAATTCTATACGCCGAATGTTAAGCATTGAGTCTTAATTTTGAGACCCACTCATTTGAACCAAACAATCATTTTTACCATCAAACCAAAATCCTACACCCAAGCACAGAAAACAAACGGGCCCTAAATTATTTAGTATGTAAAACTGTTTTATGCCTTTTTACGTGACTCAATACAATGAAAAGATAAAATTGTAACACTATTGATGTTTCTTATGTTTCTTTTAATCACAAGATAATGATACTTTTATTTTTTTATAGAATGAAAAAATAAAATATTAACGGCACCAAATATTTAGTAGCGTGTCCGCATGTCTGTCACGGACAAATAATCAGTATATCAAATGCTTAAAGATATTTTATAAAGTGCAACAATTGAATACTAACATACATTTATTGATGAGACTACGGGCCTGTTTGGTACGCAGCTTTTTTAGAGGTGTAAGCTTTTTGTTACAAAAATAATCTCCTCTAAAACAAGTAGCTCCGTTTGGATACATCAACTTCAAGCTTTTATTTTAAACAAATAGCTCCAAAATGAAAAGCTGATTCATGAAGCTTTTTAAATGTCTATGAGCTGTTAAAACTTTAAATTACTAATATACCCTCCAAACATTTATTTACAATTATAAATTTGTCCTTTTATGCCATTTTACATATTATAATTACATTTAACAGCTAATTTACCAAACACTGTTATTAAAAAAAAGATACAGCATGTAGCTCATGTTAACAGCTTTGCAGCTTACAGCTTACAGCTTACAGCTTACAGCATACAGCTTACAGCTAGTTTTGCCAAACATACCCTACAAATTCATATGCTAAAGTGTGTATTAATTGTTTTGGAAGCCTAATTAGATTGTACATTGTGGTTACATAGTTGTATATTTTGGTGAATGGGTGAATTAAATTGTGTATTAATTGTATGTGTTTAATAGTGTTTTTTTAGTTTTATTTGTGCTTCAAATACTTGTAAATGATGCTTATTTATTTGTATTTGCTTAAAAATCTATTTTAGATAGTATTAAAAAATTAATAGGATGGAATGTGCTAAATGCTTTATAAGTATTTTAGATAAATAAGGCTCCATAATTATTTTCTATTTGTTCATTCGTAAAATGTTATCCCTGATGACGTCCCAGCCGTCCCAAATTATATATCAATTTTCAAATTTTACAAAGTTTAAGAAAAATGGTCATTTACAATGTTAGCCAATAAAATTTTATTTCCACATATTTAAAGGCATTTTAATTGGTTGTTATTGAAAATGAACATTAAATTTAGGACAGTCATAAATATCAAAATGCACTTATATTTTGAAACGAAAAGAGCGTTACTTACACTATCAAAAATTGTTTTAAATATTGTATAGTTTGTAAACTTTGATTTAGATGCTTTACTATTGTATGCATATTCTTTTGAGAAGTTCTAATGTACGTTTAATATAATGAATTCCTAGGTCCTTATGCGTTAATGTTATGACTTCAAAATATTTAATGAAAATTATGTAATTTAGAATGTAATGGTACAAGTAACTATATTGATAGATTGGTCCCAGTTACGTTTAAAATATGATATGATACTTTATGATTGTCCTTTTTTTTTAATGAATAATGATCATATTAATTGAGAATCATACTCCGTAATCAATTAACTATTTGAATGTTACTATTTAATCATAACTATTTTGTAACATTCGTATGTGTTTTATAACTCAATTAATTTTTTATTGAAGTTTGTTATTTATTATATGACATTAAATGAGATTAATTTGTAAGTCATTAAAGTGAAAATTAATTTCAAATTTGTAGTCAAATAATTAATGTTGCCTTAAATGATGCTATTTGTATCTTTTGTTAGTCGATAGAAATTATAAATTTTATCCAAAGGAAAATTTATTATATAACTAATAATTTTAAAGATGAAAATTACCGTAGTATACTTTCGTCATATGTATAAAGTTATCAAAAGATGCTGATATATTTGATAAAGTTTATTTTATTTTCTTGAAAAGTTTTATTGCATTTTAATAATGATGATGATATATTGTTGTGTTTACCGAAAGGAAACCAATCATATATTTTATTTTTTTTATCTCATATGATTTTTTAATTAGTAAGCTTCTTCTGTTACCTTGTTTACCGGTGTGAATTTCTTTGTTACCTTGTTTACCCGTGTGAATTTCTCTGAATGGAAAGTGACTTTTATTTATCTCCTAAAAGGAAAGTGACTTGTTTTGTAGCAATTAATCTTCACTCTTAAGCTTCTTCTGTTACCTTGTTTAACGGTGTGAATTTCTCTAAATGGAACAAACAAGTCATTCTCCATTTAGGTGCTTTGGATCTTGACTTGGCGCTGTTAGAGAATAGGCCTGCTGACCATACTGCTGCTTGAACTTTATGTAGATGACAATTGCCAACAACATTAAGTCTTTTCTTCCTGGCATTGAGATTCAAAATGCTAAAGATTTTATTAAGCTTGTGGAAGAGAAGAGAAGTTTTGCTGAACTCACCACCATGGCTGAACTCACCACCATAAAATTTGATGGTTCAAAGAGTATGCAGCAACATGTCCTTGACATGACCAATACTGCAGCAAGACTTAATACACTGGTATGAATGTGGATGACTCTTTCTTGGTGCAATTCATTATGAATTCACTTCCTTCTGAATATGGACCCTTTCACATCAACTATAACACATTAAAGATAAGTTGAATATTGATGAACTTTCCAGTAAGCTTATTTAAGAGGAAGCAAAACTAAAGAAATAAAGAGTTCACTCCGTTAACTTGGTGAATCAATGGGTTGACAAGAAACTCAAACCAAAATCCAAGAACTTTGAAAAGAACATCATGCTCCGACCTCAAATGTTGCTAATGGCGAAAAGAAGGAACAAAGGGACAACAAATGCAATTTTGGCAGCAAAAGAGGGACATTTCTAAAAGCAATGTCCTAAGCGTAAGCCTTGGTTCGAAAAGAAAGGTATACATTATATTTCTATATTCTTTGAATCAAACTTGTCTCAAGTTCTTTCCAATACTTTGTGGTTTGATTCTGGTGCTATTACTTATGTTTACAATATTATGCAAGGATTCCTTACAATCCAAACCACAAGCCCAACTAATAACTTTCTCTTTTTAAGGAACCAAATGAAGGCCTAGGGACTTACATACTGAAATTAGATATCGGGTTTCACTTGGATCTAATTAATACTCTATATGTACCTTCAGTTTCTAGAAATTTAATTTTTGTTCTGAGACTTGATACACTTTTGGTGGTGTAAATGGTCGTTTTAATTTATATAAAATTAAATCCTTTATTGGTTATGGTATTTTTATTGATAACTTATATAAATTAAAACTTGAGATTTTTTTTCTGAATCTCTATTTAATTTTGATCATAACGTTGGAATGAAACGTGGTGCCGTAAATGAAAATCCCACCATCTTGTGGAATAAACATTTAAGTCATATATCCAAAGAAATATTACAAAGATTGGTGAAGAAAGAGATTCTACCGAATCTAGACTTCACTAAGTTTGGCTTATGAGTGGAATGCATGAAGGGCAAGCAAACCAAGCATAGCAAGAAAGGCGTCACAAGAAGTACTAATCTCCTTGAAAGTATACACACTGATATTTGTGGACAAGTTGATACTCCATCCTTCACTGGATAAAAAAATATTGTTTCACTTTCATAGATGATTTTTCATGTTATGGATATGTCTATTTGCTACATGAAAAATATCAATTTGAAAATGCCCTTGAGGTGTTTGTAAACGAGGTTGAGAGGCAAATTGACAGAAAAGTGAAAATTAAAAGATTTGATAGAGGTGGTGAATATCATGGAAAGTATGATGAATCTAGATTGTGTCTTGTTCCCTTTACAAAATTCCTCAAAAATCGCAGCATATGTGCTCAATATACTATGTCGGGCACGCCACAACAAAATTGTACAACAGAAAGACGAAACAAATTATTAATGGAGATGGTTAGGAGCATGATAATTAAATCCAGTTTTCCCAAAAGTTTGTGGATATATGCACTTAGAACCGCAGTGTATCTGTTAAATAAGGTTCCTAGTAAGTCAAATCTAAAAACTCCTTTTGAGTTATGGACTGGAAGGAAACCTAGTCTATGACACCTTCATGTTTGGGGTTTTCCAGCAGAAACATGGGTTTACAATCCACAAGAAAAGAAATTTGATTCTCGAGCCGTTAGCAGTTACTTTAATTGTTACCCAGACAACTTCAAAGGGTATAGGTTTTATTGTCCAAACTACAGTTCTATGATTGTTCAAACAGGCAATGCAAAATTTCTGGAAAATGGTGAAGTTATTGGGAGTGTTGAAAATCAAGTTGTGGATATTAACAAAATAAGGGATGATGATCCATCACCCATGAATGTTCATAAATCCACAAATACACCGAATGGTGTTCCTGTATTACAAAATCAAGAACCTCATTTAAATAATTAACAAACACTGCATGAAGAAAATAACTTACCAACTCAAACAAGTGAACTAGTTGGAATAGCATTAAACAAACTTACAAGGGTTAGAAAGTCAGCTATTCCTGAAGATTATATAGTTTACTTGCAAGAGACAGATTTTGATATTGGCATCGATAATGATCATGTATCTTTTTCACAAGCCATAGAAAGTGATAAGTCTAAAATGTAGATTAATGCTATGAAAGAAGAGTTGAAATCAATGGCTCAAAAGTCTGGGATCTCGTAAACTTTCCAGAAGGTTCTAAACGAGTTGGTTGTAAATGGGTCTTTAAGACCAAACGCGACTCTAAAGGCAATATTGAGATACTTTCAAGGAACAAATGATTACATGCTTACTTATAAAAGGTCTAATCATTTAGAAGTGGTTTGATATGTTGATTCTGATTCTGCTGGGTGCGTGGATAGTGGAAAGTCAACGTTCGGCTATGTGTTTCAATTGGCCGAAGGAGCTATTTCCTGGAAAAGTGCCAAACAATCTATCATTGTTGCATCTATCATGGAAGCAGAATTTGTAACTTGTTATAAGGCTACCATTCATGCATTATGGATGTGGAACTTTATTTCATGGATTGGGGTTGTCGACTGATGCGTGGGTTTGGGGTCGAGAAAACCTCCTTTTCTACGAGCAAGCTTTTCAACCCTCTAGGTAGTGAACCTAATCGTTGTAGTGTAGTATGAGGTAAGCCTCGGTGATTGATTTCGTTCTCTAGGGGAATAGGAATGCTAGAAAGAGATATATGACGAGAAGGTGGGGTTGAGGATGATTCTTTTTAGTCTATTTTATGTTTTTTTAGAAAGCAAAGCTAAAATCTCGGGGTATATGATTGGGGGGTGGTACTTCTACCGATTTCACTACTTAACTAATTATCTAATTAACTATGGATAGATTATGCTTAATTGAGGTGTGCTCGTATGATGATTAAAGATGTGTTCACTTAGATACTATTACTCCATAGTTATCTTTTATTGGTCGGTTGAATTGTCACTTTCTTTATCTTAATTGGTGCGTTGTATTCCGATTAGTCGTAGGGGGTGTCTAATTCCCTAGTTCTATGAATGTAACTCTCCTTTAGAATACCCGCGATCGGCAAGTGCAATAGCATCCCCCCCGAGTACACTACTATCCTAAAGCTACAATTCACGCAATAAACACAATGATGGCCTAGGTGCACTCCTATGGCTTTTTGCTATTTAGGACGTTCAAGCTCGCAACAATGAAAGAAGAAGTCAGTTTTCTTTAATCTAGCGTCTACCAATTAAGACAAGAGACAACTTAACAACAATTAATAACTAGGATTCATATATCTAAGCAAACACAAGAGTAATTTAGCTAGACATGTTAAACAAGAAAGCATACACACAATCAATTGAACATGGGGTAGACATATTGATAAATTAGATAAACAAACTTATCTTGCAATGTAAAATAGGGTATGGGACCCTAGAATACTGTCCAAGTCGGACTACAACTGAGTTAGGGTTTGCTCTCCAAAATTCTACCTCCTAAAATACAGAAAAATTGAATTCTGTATATAGATTTACAAATGCGAAGCGTCACCTTTTGCTAGTGACGTCGTCAGGTCGCCGTCATTAGGGTTTCATTTGGGCCAAGTCATCGTTTGGACGACATCATTTGAGATGTGTGACGCCGTCAGTCTTCAGTAGCGACGTCGTCTGAATCTTGGATCTTGGATGTCTGGTGTAGATTTTGTGAGTGGCGCCTTCCAGAATTAAGGCGTGACGCCGTCAGGCTTTAGGACCAGAAATTCCGCTGAGCCCGCGTGCACTTTTGATCAAGTCTTCTATAGAGGGACGACGTCGCCCTTTGTTTGGGACGCCATCAGGTGTGCTGGATAGCCTTTGATCTTGACTTTGCCATTTTCTTCATGTTTTCGCTCTTTTTCATCCAAATGTGCTTCATTCCAGCATTTTGCTTCCAAAAGACCTAAAAAGTGAAAAAAAAACGCTTTTAAGCAATAACAGATATAAATGTGTCGATTTAGAGCTTAAATGGCCACCTAAAAATGTTTGTTTTAAATCCTTATCATCGACACTATAAGCAAGCCACTGAAATTTATTGCGATAATACCGCAACAATTTGCTTCTCTAAGGACGATAAGTATTCTAAAAGTGCCAAAAAATGGATATAAAGTTCTTTATCGTGAAAGAGGGAATTCAGAAACAAAGAGTGTATCTAGAACACATTAGTACATATCTCATGATTGCTGATCCTCTAACTAAGGGTTTATCACCAAAGACCTTTGCGCAACATGTTCCTAGGTTGGGTCTTGGCTGTATTGATAACTAATTATGATATTCTAAAGATTATTGAACTCAATAAAATATTTCTGATTTTATTTGTTTATTGATTATGTTATTATGTATACATTCGTGTTTGAATAAGAAATTTATATGTATTATCATAACAAGTATGTGGACTTTATGTTGTTTATATATAACTTAAGAATCTAGCATGATGAGCTCATAATGTTGTAATATATGAAAGGGAGTATACGAGAAATACTGTGTATGACCGTCATAATCATCATTATGTGTTTTGTTGTGTTGAGATACTTATCATGACGGTTAATAAGGCTTAATTTTCTAGCCTTATGTTATATCGTTAAGGAATTATGTTATTGTCCTTTAATGTATCTCATATTGATTTGTAGGTTACCTATACTTCAATAGTTCAATGTGTACTAATCGTGTAAACAAACTAGGTCAATAAAATGCTGAAAGATCCTAATGGTACATTATATCTTGACCGTTACATATATTAATATTGACGGAGATGCTAACCTAATAGCAAAGGCGATCCCGTGAATATTGAAGGCCCTGTGCTGAATTTATATTGCACGCGAGCTCGAATACGATAACTTTATATATACATATATATATATATATATATATATATATATATATATATATATATATATACTATATTATAAAGCATTTGGGACATTCCTAAAAAGGAAGGCTTAAAAAATTAAGATTCAACACTTGCTAATAATGGCAAATTTTAATAAGTACATCTATAATAGCATTTGTTGCAACACTTTAAAGCACTTTTTTTAGACATGTTTTTTTTAAATATATATATATATATATATATAAAGTAATTTAATATAAGAAAAAAAAACGTCCATAACAATAAATACCTAATAAATGTTATTTTTAAAACACCCCTAATATGAAAAATACTTGTTATTATACATATTGTACAAACTAATAAAACACACAAATCTTCATGCAATTTATATGTAAACAAGTTCATGGTACATATGGTTTTAAAAAACGGACCGGGCCAATGGGTTCAACAGGGAACCGAAGTCACCACCGGTTCGGCTAGCCCATAAAAGTCGTCCGAAAACGATATTGTTAAATCAATAGAGTTTAAAAATGCATGCTAAAATACAATGTTCAAAAAATATTATTAAATCGCAAGAGTGCCTCGAGAATCAACATATGCGCATTTTGGAATTTTTTTAATAAAACTTACCGTAAAAACTAAAAACTTTGTTTTATAAAAATCGGACGATTTTTTCAAAGCAAAGGTGCTAAGCGCTAAGTGCTAAGTGCTATATATATATATATATATATATATATATATATATATATATATATATATATATATATATATATATATATTTAAATATTAATAATTATACTCTTTAAAGTAACCCACATGATTTATTAAATATTTATTTTTACTTTATCTTTATAAGTAATATGTTACTTGTATCATCCATCTATGTGGGACAAATTTAACAAACATTATTTTTGAGAACTAAATTTTCTTAGTATAATGTAAGTGATTTTTAAAAGTCGCTATGGTGTTATTATTTAATGATAACTTATGACTACGGGCTATTGTCAACTACTTTTATCTCATATCTTTACAATATACCTACTACCAACTCATTATTGTCACCACATCACATGGATAATCTACAATTTTTATATGAAAATTTTTGTTATTGCATAACAGTATTCAAAACTAAAATTATCGTCGTCCGTATATCTATTGTATTGTAAAATATAGATCTAAAAAAAATTTCGCTGAATATTTTAATTGTATGGCGCCCGCCGCAACGCGCGGGTACCCTGCTAGTATGTATGTATGTATATATATATATATATATATGTATATATATATATATATATATATATATATATATATATATATATATATATATATATATATATATATATATATATATATATATATATATATATATATAAGTTAAAAGTTTTAATGAAGTCTAGATATTAGAAAAAAGGATGCAAATGATGTGAGTTTCTCACATAAATAATATGAACAACTTTTTATTCATCACTGGATGGCACAAAAAAAACTCAGTGATTTCAAAATGTAATAGGCCCCTCGTAATGATTTTTTTCAATGTTGCAAAAATCGGTCAACTCGGCCGATTAATCGCCGATTAATTGTTAATCGGCCGAGTACCTTGTAGATTTTTGAAAATCGGTCGAAAAATCGGCCTAGGAAAAAAATTGACACTAAGCAGTCAAAAAATCGGCCGAATCGGTCAAAAATCTGCCGAATCGGGAAAATCGGTCATTTTTAAAAAAAATTAGGCATTCTACTTAATTTGGGGATCGTATATTTCACTTATAACGCACTATGGGCATCATAATCAGAATTAGAGCCTTTTATTGAGGTTTGGAAACATAGCAGACTTGAAATCGGTTAAGATTTTTAGTTTGGTCTCCAGAAATACAAAAAAATTACAGGAAATGCCAATCCGATTAATCACTGATTAATCCCGACTTGACCGATTACTCGCTGCAGGGTGGTCGACCGCCCGACTACCAATTCACGATTTTTGCAACATTGATTTTTTCATTAATCGGGTTAAAAGTGCCATTCTTTAAACCTTTAAACACTAGTTTGAAAATTTTATCAAAAAAAAACACTAGTTTGAAAAGTAAATAAAAAGTCAACATAAAAGTGAGAAAACTTTAAACTATGAGGTGTGAAGTAAAAGTACCTCAAATTTACCATCTTCCCAGGCGCTCCACCTGTGGCACATCCCTTGTTTTTTAGGACGAAGGGAGTAGGAGGACAAATGGGTGTTGGACTTCTCCCAACCTGTTAAACTACTTCAATATTTATATGGGCTAAAATCTATATTTCATATACTTGGTCAATGGCCTCATTTTTACTCGACCATGAATAAAGAAAGACCTAGTATAACTAAAACATGACTTTCCCGATGCTCCTTAACTGTAATAGTATGAATCTGTTTTCAAGCTTAAATATTACATCTTTTGTACCTAGTTTCTTTAGTGTTCAACGTGTATAAAAAAGTACACAGGGGTATCTTGAATTTGAATCACTATATTAAGCTATAAGGTACTCCACTTTTATCGTATTTACCTCGTTACATCACTAAGGGTGTCCAACAATTTATAAAAATTTTCTGAAGCCTTCAAAATTTTATAAATTGTTGGACACCCTTAGTGTTGTAACAAGGTAAATACGAGATAAAAGTAGAGTACCCTATAGCTTAATATAGTGATTCAAATTCAAGATATCCCTGAGTACTTTTTTCTTCTTTATGATTGTTTTTCAAAATTTATTGTTCTAAATATTAAACTCGTAGTCTAGTACAGTATCATATAACTTATTGAGTTTATGGTATAAAATCTAGCTTACAAAAAAATTATAAATGGGAACTAGCTTAAAGTTTTAGTTGTAATTTGTAACATTGAATGCTTTTTGTATGAATTGTAAGTTCTTGGTATTTTTAATTTTTGACACATAGATAAATTTATATGTTATTAGTTACACGTATACAAGAGTTTTTACTCTTACATAGCTTCTAAATAAATTATGTACAACATAAGGAAAAAAGATCTAGTAGGTTCTATAGGCAAAGAGATTATGCTGTTCTTAACACCACAATTACAATCACAGCGTGACAGCCGTGACACGGGGCATGGTAATTCAATTTGCATATAATATCTTGACTGTTTTACAAAAAATGTCAACACCTCTAACTTTAAATCCTGGCTCCGTTCCTAGACTTTTTGCAAACTTCGTAAGTCACTTAAACCAATTAGTTTTCTTCTTACATTTCACCTAAATCATAATATATTAAGTTTTTAAACACATTCTTACAAGTCCAATGCTAACAATTGAATTAAATCAGCACAGGTGGCTATAATCATGGTGCCCTATAAATTTGGAAGCCATGTGCTGTCGAACACTTTGCATATGCTCAAATCTGATCATGCTAAAAGCCCTATATAAACTAGTCTTTTCTCTATCCTAACACACACAAAGTAGAATTATTAGCTATCCATCAAGCTCCTAACAAGCAAGTAGGTCAAGAGATAGAAACTGGTTTGTGCTGAAAATGTTCTCTACATCATGTTGACATCCGCTACAGCTTCCGATATATTGTACTCGTTCATCTTATCTATGTGATTATTATCGTATTTTAAAATTATTATGACATAATATTTAATATGTTTATAATGTATATCTGTTGATAATATGCATATAATTGCTTACGACACATACTTGAACCTAAGAACCAATCCTTGACTATCTTATTATCGTCAGTTCAAACAGAGAGGGTCAACATTCAATACAAACATACAGGGTATGTTTGGCGAAACTAGCTGTAAGCTGTATGCTGTAAACTGTAAGCTGTAAGCTGTAAACTGCAAAGCTGTTAAAATGAGCTACAAGCTGTATTTTTTTTTCAATAAAAGTGTTTGGTAAATTAGCTGTAAAATATAATTATAAGATGTAAAATGACATAAAAGGACAAATCTATAATTGTAAATAAATGTTTAGAGGGTATATCAGTAATTTAAAGTTTTAACAGCTCCAAAACATTTAAAAAGCTTCATAAATCAGCTTTTCATTTTGGAACTATTTGTTTGAAATAAAAGCTTGTAGTTAATGCATCCAAACGGAGCTACTTGATTTATATGAGATTATTTTGTAACAAAAAGCTAACAGCTCCTCCAAAAAGCCCCTGCCAAACAGGCCCACAATTAAATAAAAATCGTATAATTGTTTTTTGTTAAAGTTACTAAACTGAGATAGATTGGTAAACTTGGTAAGTGAAACAAAAAATAAAACAAAATTAAACAGTTCAAAGTTCTATGAGTGAATAGGAAAGTATATATTTATAACATTATAAACCACTTAGTTATTAAAAAAATAAGTAGCGGTTGAAAAAAATAAAAAAATAAATAACTGCCCAATCTCGACAGCGTAATAACTCACCGTCAACATGCAAATGTATTTACTAAGGGTGGTGGCACTCATTATCTCATGTTTCACCCATGGTTCACCACCAACCAATAATATCATTTCACCTCATTCATGCCTCTCTCATACCTCAACATACTTTTTTATTGTCAATCATGATCTCATGCCTCACCTAATTTCATTTTTTCATTTTTTATATTCATAATTATATTAAACAATTTAATAAAAACATAATATTTCATTAATAATTAAAAAAAAGTTACATAAAACTTAAAAAAAGAAAAAAGGGAAATAACTGGTCATTGAGGTATGATAAGTCTTGAGCCGCTACGTGCTCCGTAAAATCATATCGGAGACGGTTATAGATATATATGTCGAGTAACTCCGATAGTACATTGTCGTCATAAACTGGCGCGACCGGCTGATCCATTATATGAACAGGTGATATTGCCATCTCGTCGTCTTTTAAAATCATATTGTGAAATATAATACACGTATAAACGAGTTGTCGAATCTTTTCGACCGACATAGCCCGGAGAGGACGACTAAGAATCATCCATTTTGCCTTAAGACGACCAAAAGCTCATTCGACATCCTTTCTTGCAGACTCTTGTAGCTTCTTGAATCTCTTTTACTTCTTGAATGGCCGATGTGCATTTTTGTAACGCCGTGAAACTTTTTTTCCCCCTCGCGTCTTGGCCCTCTTTAAACCATTCGAATCTCGCTTCAACATCACCAACAATTCTTAAAAACAAGCTTTTATTCATACGAAACCTATCACGAAAAACATGGGCGGGAAACTTTGGCCTTTCAACGAAATAGTCATTCATTAAAGTTTGTAAATCTTTTTCACGAAAGCGGGTGACAGACTTCCGGCTTTCGGTAGTGCTTGAGCTTGTCGTGTCTTCAATGGAATCGTTCACGGCTAAATAGGTTGATAGGGTACTACCGGATAACAATAGTTCGGAAGACTCGTCGGGAAAAACTAACTCGTTCCCGGATGAAGAAGAGGAGGATGAAGACATTAGAGTGTTGTAGTTGATTTGTTTGTGTGAAAATAATGAGAGTTGGAAAAAAATGTAAATAATGGGTATATTTATAAAATGATTTTTTTAATGGAATAACGGCTAGTAAGCCGTGTAATGGCTACTTTTTCTTCCACGCTCCTCCAAACCGAATCGGCAAAATACCCCGCTCCTCCTCCATGCCTTGGCATGCCTGCTTCAAAGCCCATCTACACACTCCAGCAGCCTTCTTTTGAGCTAGTCAAGCAGGCGTTGAACACGGACGGAGACTCTCCCGCCCCTTCGACATCAATTCCTGCACTTGACGTCAGATCTCCTCATTCCCAAATGAGGATAAGCGAGAAGCCGCTTTGCAGGGTAGACTCACTCCTACCTGCAACTAAATATGCTTCTATATCCTCCTCTTAGGGGGTAATCAAGCCGGAAGAGTGTTGCAGAAAGATCTGCATTTCCCTTTTACAACATAGGAGGGGGTCTCCTTCCTAAAAAAAAGCCTTTCCGATTGCCTCAGCCCTTATCTCTTAAAGCTACGGCATCCCACCGATCCTCGGCTTTGCTAGTTGGCTTTGCTACCTTATGATGAGTAGAGCATCCTGTCTATGTGAAAATTCAACCAAGGTACTACAGCCTGATTATTTGGGTTTTGAATCTTTTCGTTTTTCTGAAATTCGAATAATATAGAATATAAAGCAAGAATAAACGTAGACAAAAGAAATGGTTTTTCTTGTTCGATTTTATATCTAAAAAAAATGTTCATGAGATTTTCTCCTCTTGGCGGTGTTGCCGCTCGACATCACCACAAACCGAGTGCAAACCGCACCCATTGCCACCACCCTAAGTATCTAAGTTAAAATGAAAACAGATGATATTGTTGGTCGTTGTAGCTTGTTAATTGACACTAATAAGTAGACAAATTATAAATTAGTATAGCCCCAATAATCGAAAGAAAAACAAGTAGGGTTGAATCAGTTGGAAAACCCCTTACTTCTCAACCGAGAGGTCAAGGGTTTGATCCTCACTTCTTACAAAAGGCCGGAGGTCCTTTCTACCTTTGGTAGAACTGGAAGCAACCTCTCTACCTTAGGTAAGGGTAAGGCTGTCTACATCTTAACCTCCCCCAAACACCGAAAACGGTATTGGGTACTTATAACCCGTGTACGACGACATTGGGAGTTACTTTACTTTTTTTCCCAATAATCAAAAGAGTAATTTACGGATATGTGCAAAAGAATACGTCTTCAATCATACCTCTATTTGTGGATCTTGCATTTCCCTAAGCAATTAATGATTGACGATCAGTTAATAAATTAGTATTAAGATGTGATAGTAATTGAGGAATTAACAACCTGGACAACTTTCCCAGCCTCATATTTTATTTGCAAGCAAACAACCAGCTTTAGTTTAGCGATTGGCTCACGTGTAATACTCCTCCCGTCTCAAAATTATTGTCATGAGATAAAAAACATAAAGTTTAATAAAAGTGCGACCACTATAATCTGAGACCACTCATATACAATATTTCTTCACGAAATTTATTCTTTATTACTTAAAATTAAAATGGATTAATTTTTTTGAAACATCTCAAAAAGAAAATATGAACTATTAATTTGAAACATATAAAATATTAATTATGTAATGTATGAGTTTTTTTTTTCCCAATGAGTGTTATTCATATCCCCTCATATTATTTACATCTTTATTAGTATAAAAAAAAATCCTTTTTTATATTTGCATTTACTTTTATTGTTAAATTAACAGAGAAGTACAATAAAAACAAAAAAGATATTAAAACAATTTTTTTCTTGAAAATAAGGAAATACGGATAAATTAACCCCTGTGTAGTGCTGAGAAAAAAACCGAAAAAACCGACCGAAACTAAAAATCGTTGGTTCCGCTTTTAATTTTTCAAAAATCGAAAAATGCGGTTCGATTTTCGTTTAAATATCAAACCGTAAAAACCGAACCGAACCGGTTTTATTATTTAATAATATATAATTAATATTGTCCGTTTTTGAAATGATTACGGCGTAACCAGTGCATAGGGTTACGTCGTAGCTTTGTCTGGTTTTCTATGCCTATAAATACCACACGAATTTTACATTCCAAATCATCTCCCCTTTCCCAAACCTGAACTAGGGTTTGGGGAGAGAACCCACAGAAGAAGAACGAAGGCTTAGGAGGCCGGAAGAACGAAGTTCTCGTCTACTACTATCATTGTATTCGAGTTTGGATTTTTTTATGTTTTTCTAGTAATCATACGATGAATTCATTTTGTTAATTCAAGTTTTAGTTGCATTATTTATTCTCTTTTCTTCCTTTATATAGAAATCTTCTTTGCCTATTCGTAGATCGCTAGTTTCAGTAGTGTTTAAAGCTTGTTAGTATCTAGCGGGATAGGGAAATGGACCATAGGACCCTAGCCGACTAGGTTGCAAAGAATGGAAAGAATTGACAATAGTACAACCATCCTTTGTGTGCTAATTGAACATAGGATCACCTATCAAATGGAGGTACTTAAGAAGTTAGGAGAAATCTGAGATCCGAGAGGCCGCATTTATAAAGAATTAGGTCTATTAGATTTGGCACTTAATGACTCAACCTAGTCTACGACAACCTCCGCTTACTACAAAGAAAGAGTCTTTGGTTCCGGAGAGGATCCTAGGGAAGATAGGCTAAGACGAATTGACCATAGGAGTCTTAGTGACATTTATCCACTATATGAAACTGGATAATTTAGAATTGGATACATCTAAAATGTTGGTTAAAACTTTATCTTCTTACTCTCTTATCCTTTATTTTAATTCTGTTAAAACTAGGATTTTAATTATTACTATACCTTTTCATATCAAAACCTTTTATATACAAAATACCTTAGTTCTTAGGGACGACACTCGGATTTACCTAGACTTTACTACACTCGATCGGGTTCTCTGCCCATTAGTATGTGTTAATCCTTATATGTCTTAGTTTATAAATTTAAAGCAGGATGAGAAATATGCATCAATACGTTTTCATCCGTAAAGGATAGATGATGTAAATGGTCGTTAGCCAAAAGGGCTAACGTGTAAATAATAACAGAATCCACTTAACACCAGTTAATAAAAGACCACGAGTGTTAATTTTTGCAAAGATAAAGACTGTTCATGCAACCTTAAACTATCAAGAATGAAAATTGCAACTTTTGACAAACCATAGGGACCATCTATGTAATTTACTCTAAATTTATATTTAGTTTTTTGGCAAAAACTATATCGTATTAATTAGCTTACTAATTTAGTTTTACTACATAATCTATATGTATATGATCACATTGATAACAATTAGTTATAATACCCGAGCACGCACGGAATTTTGACAAAAAGAAAATATATTCTGTATTAATACTGAATATTGTGTCTTTAAAAGTAATTGCATATAATTATATAGTTATATGTTTCGTGCACGCACGAAGTTTACACATAAATCAAATTTGCTTTAACATTTTAGTTAAGTATATACACATATAAAAATTTGTCCATGAAAATTTTGATATAAGTAAAAATAATACTTATGCACGAGTTTTTCATTATGCATTAATATCCATTAAAATTCGGTAAAATCTTTGTAAAAATTTATGTTAGGTAATTCAAGATTTAATTTAATTTAGCTGAAAATATGTTGATGTTGTTATTTAAATTTCACTACGATATTATGGTATACACATGATGCAAGTTTAATAGCACATAATGACCGTTGATAAAGTTAAAGTATACTCCTTAAAGTTTTTTAAAAATGTTTTTCTAGATATCCTTATATAAATAAATAAGAATTACATGAGTAATTGTTATAAGTACAACCGCGTATATTTATTTTTATATTAAAGTAACCCATGATTACAATTTGATAATTATATTTCCGTTTTCAGTAATTTAGCCGTATTTAAAATGTAAACTCGTGTCCACATAGGTTAAACTTTTAAAAATGAAATAAATGAGTACTTATTGAACGTATATAGTAAAAAATTGATACTTATAATCTTATGCAAATTTATATGTTGTTATTTTAAAATAACATATACATTGTATTTTTTAAGATATAAAGTATAAATGACATAAATTATAAGGGGTATTTGTTTAAGGGGGTGATACTCACACCACATTTTTCGATTCATGCACCACAACTTGTGCATTACAGTATTGTACGGTACAAACTGTAATGCACCAATTTTGGTGCATGAATCAAAAAATGTTGTGTGAGTATCAGTTCTCATTTGTTTATAATCCAAAATTATTAAAAAACATGGAGGCTTATAATATTACACTTAACTCTATATAATTTTTAAAAATTCAACCACTAAAGTTTTGGTAATTACCTCTTTTTTTTTGAAGTTTTTGTTTTCACAAATTTGACACCTATACTTTTATATATTTTTTTTATCAATCAAATTTCTGCACTAAATTTATTAAAGTTTGACCAAAATCAATTTAATTTTGACTTTTATCAACCAATCACATCACACGATTTTGCTTAAGTAGCGAAATCGAGCTCTCCTATTGGTCCAATTATTTTTTTCAATTATAATGAATTGACAAAATTCTTATGAAATGATGTAATTATTTTATTATACTAGACGAGTACCCGCGCCTAGCGGCAACGGTGTCTAGTTTCGACAAAATATCGGCGGAAATATTTCTTTTGAAAAACTTTAGCGCTAAAGAGTACTTTTCTGATAACTATTTTTCTAATGGCATGGTTGCGTGCCACCTCGACAATATACATTTTTCAACAAATCTGCTAGCATAGTTTTAATTCAGAATAGTCGTTTAAGATTCAAAATTTGTAATAATAATATATTAACGCATTTTTTCTAATTTAATAATACCCACATATAACAATATCAATGTATAGTTTACGAGAAATTCCAAAAGTGTAGATCAAGTGGTTTCTCCCGCATAGCATGTATATAATAATACTAGACGAGTACCCGCGCCTGGCGGCAGCGGTGTCTAGTTTTTTGCAAAATTCCGACGACTCATAAGTTTCTTTCAACAAAATGTATTTGTAGCGTTAGAGAATCATTTTCGAATAACTATAATTGTGATGCGTGGTTGCATAGCAGCAGAAATATACAGTTTTCAAGAAAATTATGTGGAGTCGATCTAAGTATGGAAGTATATTTTCTAATAGGATTGTTTTAAATTATTAAGATTTTAGTAAATATGGGAGTATATTTTCTAATAGAATTGTTTTAAGTTATTAAGATTTTAGTAATTAGAGATTCAATCATTACAAAAAGCAACGGTATTATGTAGTTGGCAATATTATATTGTAGTTTAGAGGTATAGTGTGTGACCGACTTTTCTTGCTTTGTCGGTAATTTAGGCAGTGATAACTAATTTTTTACATGTGTAGTGTTTATCATTTGGTGTGTGGCTTTTAAACTTGTAACCTTACAAATTATCACCATAATAAGATTATTTTGTACTATCAATTTGCATAGATATTTAAGCATTGTTCAAAGCCATTTGTTTGGGTACAAATAATTATCGCTAAAGATAACAATACTATTTAATTTTGTGATTATAATAAACTTACATAACATTATTGATATACTGGACAAAGAGCTATACAATATATATTAACTTTTAAAAGACGATTCATATATGCTAGTCCCTTAAGTGATGCAAGACCAACATTTTTCAAAATAACATTATACAAATGACAAAGTACATGTGTCAAAGCAAAATAAACAACAAAAAACTACAATTACTTGGTCTCTCATTTTTCCAAATTTTTCACGGGTTCCACAACTACGTCATCATTTCTCATATAATTTTGTCAAATTTGAAACCCGGTTCGACCCGGGTGGTTCAACCGGTTGAACAATTCCGTTTAAAAAACAGGTCGATTTAAACAGAGTCAACCATACAGGTTGGGTCGAAAATAGGTCAAATTAAACCGGGTCAACCCGCAGGGTTTGAAGCGTCTCGGGTCAACCCGGTTTTCTATGTGTATTAATAGTTTACTTCTGAAATATATGTCTTCAACATTTCCTCTTTTAGTTTCAACTTTTCACTTTTTTACTTTTTGGTTTTTCCTTTATATATAGTATATAGCAGGGTACCCGCGCGTTTCGGCGACGGGTACCCTGTGACGATTAACCGGAGAAATAGATCTCGATGAGACCTGATTTACCAATTTGTATCGGTTTCAACGGGTCCTCTCTGGTTCATTTTCAGATGGCTTTAATTTGTTAGCCGAACCAGTGGCGACACCGGTTCCCGGTTGAACACGTTGGTCCGGTTCGGTCCGGTTTTCAAAAGTATATGTACCATCAACTTGTTAGCTTGTAATAACATGTATTTTTTATTTTAGGGTGTTTTAAAAATAACATTAATTAGTGTGTTTAATTATTTTATATTTTGGATTATGTTGTAGCTTCTTTAAATTGTACGTTATGAAAATTTTATTGTACTTTTTAGTAAGGGCTGTGGTGCGTGCAAAACCGTCAAGGTTTCTCACACAAGCCTGCCACTTGTGAATGGCAGACCGTAAGAACCTTAAAACAGTTTGAACACGAACTCAATGAAGATCTGAGGAGTATAGAGTCTCCCCGGGTCGTTATGTCCCAGCGAGCTATGCAATGGATTATCGAACGTATAGTGATCGCGAGATTTGAACGGGAAAAGGATTTTGAATAGGATTATAACTACAGGAAAAGCCAACAAATTACAATGGCTTAAATGCAAATTAAAGGAAATTAAAAAGATAAAATCTATTAAATAAACGCTATCACTATTTTTAAAATTGATGAACGTTTAAAACTTAAAACTTACGTTTAAACTAAAAATAACGTAAACGTACAAAATAAAAAGTGAAATCTAAGATATAAAAGTCCTAAAAATATGAAAAACACATTTTTACAATCCTAATGATAAAAGAAAATTTATGGAAAAAGAAAATTATTTTTTAAACTAATTATCTAATTAAAAACTATTTTTAACTATTAATTAATTACCTAAAACACAAGAAATTAGGAAATAAAGCTAGAAAAATAAAATTAAAACTTAGAAAAATCTAAAATATCAAATTAGAATTTTCAAAACTATTTTTGTATTTTTCTGATTATTTTTCTATTTTCTAGGAATTTTAAACTATTTAAAACTAATTTAATATGTGAAAAATACAAAATAAAAAGTGAAAAATAAGGAAAAATCTTTTTTATGCTTTTTATATTTATCTTGATCTAATAAAATTGAAAAATTATTTTTTGGAACTTTTTCTCATTTAATTGCAATAAAAGCTATTTTAAAAATGAATAAAAACTAATTTTAATCTAGAAAAATAGTGAACAGTGACCAAAAATCATGAAAACTTCAGGGAAATTCTAAAATGCTATTCTAGTTCTAGGAAAAATACAAAACACTGGGCTTATGTGTAAGAAACTGAAGCTGCTATGTAAACTAGTGGAAATAAGCAATGGAAAATAAGCTAATAAGCAAGGTAAGCAACCAAACTGATAAAAGAAGCTAGGTAATATCTAAACTACTCTAAAGCAACTGGTTATAGCTAATTATAACACCTAATGAGTAGTCTACCTAATATTTGAGCAAACTGATACTTAAGCCAATAAGCAAACAGGCCCTAACTTTTGAGCTTATCTAACTGCTTATCAGATGTGCTAAAGGGAAAACCAACAGTGTGGGGTTCAAGCCCACCAACCAGAGAACATGTAACCAAAGTTTCAGCTAATTTGGACTTGTAATAAAGAAGTTAGAGATCAAGTAAAATGGCTACATGGATATAAAGCTACTGATGCAACAGTGGACAGAGAAGAGATCAGATGTTTAAGCTACTGCTACTGCTAATTCAATAAGCTAATGCTAAAACTAAAAATGTAGACTTAAAGATCACCTAGCATACTGCAATTTGACAAAATTTTAGACCCTAAATGCTAGAAATGAAAACTGCACAGAGGCTGCAAGTTTGGAGAAAAACTGATTTGAGAAACTTTTTGACTTTTAAAGAACAGTTGGAGTTTGACTAATATGAGATTCTAAGCTACTAAATTGGATTGAAACTGATGTTTAATGAAGAAATCAGACTACCTTAAGCAAGAGTACTTATATCCTAACTTAAATGCAGCCAATGAACTCCTAAGTCTAATAGAATTGAACACAATAACAGTTTACATATAATTTTGACTTTAGAGGCTTACAGGTACAATCTTAAGACAGAAATGAGCATGAAATGGCTTAACAAACATGAAGCCACAGAAACCTACTTCTGCATAAACCTATGGCTCAGTTGAAGCACTGACCCAAACACCCTTTTAGAAACAAATTTGCAATGAAAATGGAACCAACTGATGAACAAGCTAGTGAAATAGATCAAATGGAGTTTAACTACTCTAAGTACCATTAAATAAGCAAGACTAAACCAGATGTAAGCACAGATACATGTACAAAACCAATTATGCAAAATGGATTGAAAATGACAAGTGACATACAAACTCACATGGCTCCAGCTTGGATTGCAGGCTAAAACAAACCCAAGTCCTACTTTAACCTAACTGAATCTAACCCAAATAAACTTCTGGAACACCCATTATCAGCTTCCATTCCAATTTGAGCTTGGTTTGACTTTGGTTGACCAATTTTCAAAGTTGCATGAAATTTCAATGTGAGTTTATAAAAAAGCTATAACAAGCTTATTTTAGCTTGTTTGAGCTTAACAATAGGTTACTGAGAGATTGTGCATAGAATTGGAAACTGAAAATCTTAACAGTAGACTTGAAAATATGATCTTAAATAAAAACTTGAAATTGATATTCAAAAGCACCTTACAATGTTAATTTAACTCGAATGTTATACAAGGAAACTTAAATTACATCATTTGAACTAAAACTAAAACTTTTAACTAAAAAACGACATTAAGAAATATTAAAACTAAAATCTACTCTTTTGCTTGCTTCCTTTTTCTTCTCTTTATAGCTCCATCACTTTCTCTTTCATCTCTGACTAAATCCCATCAAAAATCTCCACCATTGGATGACTTAGGGTCATTTTTGGCCATTCATTGTTTTTGGCGGGAAATCTTGGTTCTGATATTAGAGACAGGGAAGGGCGCATTAATTGCATTGAGATGGGTAGGTGAGGCGGGGGGAGACAAAGGGTGTGAAGTAGGGTGGCAAAGGGGATGGAAAGAGGAGGGGGTAGCAGACAGGTTTGTCGGGGAAGACAGGTTTTAGGGGGCGGGTTTGTTTAAACATTGGGTTGGTCGGGTTGGGCATTTGGATATAATTATAGGATCCGTTTGGTTTGGAATTAGTAACACATAAGGACCATTTTGCAATTCTTTGAAACCAAGGGACCAATCATGTAAATTATGAAGATGTAATCCAAGTACTAATGTTGCCAACCTTTAATAGACCAAGGTCTAGTTTTGACATTCTTGAAAATTTCCAAGGACTAGTTTTGACCGTTTTTGGATTTTCAGGGACTAAACTGCAATTTCTCAAAACTTTTAGATTTTTCACCAAAGGACTAAATATGACAATTTATGATTACAAAAGGACCTTTGGTGACTTTACTTTTGAAATTATGTGCTCAGGGACTGTTTTTGACACTTTTTGAAACTCGGGGGACTAAAACTGCCATTTTTGCAAATTTGATACGTTTTTCATCTGATTTTGATATTTTTGCATTTAAAACACATAAAACACTGATTTGTGATATTTTTATCATTTTGATGTGTTTCTGAGTGTTTTCAGATGATTTTGCAGTTTATATTGTACAAGAATGATGAGTATTTACACACTCATCAATCCCCCACACTGAGATATTGCTAGTCCCTAGCAATGATTTGAGAAAACATAATGGATTTTAAACTCTTTACCAAAAGCCATTACTTCTGGAGTAGCCAAATGTTTTAGTTCAAGTAAGAACCATGGTACACTGATAACCATGTGATTTTGAACAAACCACCAGCTTTCAACGGATTTGATTTTGTCTTTACCAGAAGCCGTACCCTTCTGGACTAGCCAACTCTTAGATAAATTATCAGAATTATCTTTGGTGAGCTGATTACCAATTATGGATTTTCCACTGCCTTTACCACAGGCCATAAACTTGCGGGCTAGCCAACTCTTCACTTTTTAGGATATGGTGAGTTGAGAACCATACAATTTTGGGCAAATTGCAAGCCATATAAACGGATTTGAGAAATATTTACCAAGAGCCGTTTGCTCCTGGATTAGCCAATCCTTTTGTCTTACAGACATGGCGGACTGATAACCAAATGAGAAAGTGTAAAACACTTACTCCAAAAAAAAATTTTGGCAAAAAACGGGGGAATTGGTATAATTATATGATAAAATTCGTGAGAATTCCCCCCCACACTTAGAAATGAATATTGCCCTCAATATTCAAAGTACCGGCGGTTATGCCGAAACTAAGAACGTAAAAGGGAAATATTACGGCCATTATTTAGAATGATTTTTTTTTTTTTTTTTTTTTTTTTATATATATATATATATATAACATGTGGGGCATTACCCCCACACTTAGGTGGTAGAAAGGGGGTAAGAAGACAGAAATATGGGTGAAAACCCATATGGTGCGTGCTACTGTTTTTGATTACCGAGTCGCTAGCTTGACTCGACCCCGAATTCATTTGTTCATGGGGAAGCAAAGTGGAAGAAACAATCTCCATCGGACTTTCATTCAAGATGTTTGGACAAACATTTGAAGCACGCGAAAGTTCCACACCGATGAGATATACATAGAACCGGCTCAAAAATGATATATGGAAATGCCGGGATCAAAGATAATGTCTTCATTCCCGAAGGAGTGAAGAACAGGAGAAATCACGGGATAGGTGAAGAAGAGATAGAAAATCATGATAAACATCATGACTAATTCATCTTCATCTATAGGAGGATTCATAATTTCAGGATTATGAATCTCATCATTAGAGCTTATGTGATCAAGACAATTCTCGGGAGTGTCGAGATCAAAGTAGAATTTATCATACTCCCGCGGAGATATGATATGAGTGAGTTCATCGGAGAACTCCATGAAGGTGAATGAATCATATTCAGAATTGATATGAGTGGGTTCACTGGCGAACTCCTCAAAAGTAAATGATCCATGATCGAGGAGAGAATTATGAGAATGAGAAGTGGTACTGCCACTAATCTTCTCTCCCATATTATCAAAACAGAAGGCTTTCATTTCCGGAATAGAATCATCGGAAAGAATGTCACTGTCCTTAATGGGGATAGGAGATGAAATAGGTTTCTCTTTGAAAGCCTCGATTTTAGAAATGAGAAGACTGACATTCAATAATGTTGCTCGAAGAGCTTCATCTTTGATTTCAGTGTCAGTAACTTCATCATTCTCTTTTTCTAAGCTAACAAGCTCAGAAGGTGAATCTTCCACATAAATGATGTCTCCACAAGATAACGAATCATCATCATCAGAATCGGATAACATCTCAACATGATCATTTTGGAAGACAAGAGGAGGAGGAATATCACACACATGATCAAGAATTCCCTGTGACTCTCTTGGGATTGGGACAAGGTCCTCAACACTAGACTTTATGAATTCGTCCGATTCCTTTTCAGGAACAGTGTCGAGATGCTCGTCCCCCATAATAAGAGAGTGAGTGTGAATCTCGGGTGTGATAGCAGTTGTTTGAAATGGAATCTCAACTGCTGGGATATCAACTGACTGAGGGAGTTGAGAAGTATTATCTGTAAAAGGATAAAAACTCTCCTCGTCATCGTCATAAAGTGCTGCCTTCAGAAATTGGGAACGTCTTAGGGCTGCATGCTCTAGGATTAATAATTCTTCCCTAGATTTGCGAGCCTCTCGTTCTTCTCGCTCTTCGGCCAGCAATTCTCCTATGGTCTTTTCACCACTCACTTGATTCTTAAAGTTTTGAACCATATCATCAAGTGTTTTCATTATGGTTTCAAAATCTTGGGAGATTTCTTGAGACGACGGCTCAGGTGGAGTTTGAACCGTATAATGCTGTGGAGGTTGGAAATTGTTAAACATGTAAGAGTCATGATTGTTACAAGGAACTGGGTTCCCTATTTGACAATCAGAGCTGAAATGGGGACCTTCACAGTACTCACAACAGTAAAACTGTTGAGTCTGGACAGGTGAATCATATGGATTTTGGTCATAACCAAAACTCTGAGCATCATTGGAAAACTGTTCATAGACAAACGTGTTTCCGGATTGACACTCAAATCCTTGGTGAGGACCTCCATAAAATTCACAATAGTGAAACTGTTGGTTATATGAAGATAAGTCGGGCTGGGGTAGGTAATTGGAAAAGTTTGAGGGGTCGTTAAATGAGTTCTGATTAGGATCATAATCAAATGAATTCCTCGAACCACAAAACAAACAACTCCCGTTATGAATATCATTACCACATTGTACACAAGTACACCAACGACATGGTGAACCATAAAGAGGCTCACCACAACCGACACAAGGAATAAACGATTGCATTTGAGAGTTATGAAGAGGAATCGGTTTATTCAAAGAATCATCAAAACCAACATGGTGATCCGAATGACTATCAAGTCTCGAAGAACATTCAGAAAAATCAGGAGGTGGTACAAGTGGTGTGCTCTGAGAGCTAGCAATTTCCACCACTTCCGTTATGGTCTCCGGTTCTGGTTCTTGAGAAACGTGAAGATTAGGCAAGTCATTCTTGCTAGTCACCGGTGTTTGAACGGGTTCATCGTAATCAATTCTAATTCTCGACCTTTTTTCATCGGCTTGAATTTGTTCGATTAGATTACGGGCTCTATCTTCAAAGAAAGTGTCCTCGTAATCCTCGGTGGGTGCTTGGGGTAGCTCCGACGTTTGAACTGGTTTGTCAAGATTAGAATGTATTTCAGGTTGTGGCGGGTGGTCGAAATAACTTTGAAAAGAATTTTTTATGGACAATTCGCACGAATAGCAAAATTCGCTTGAACTAGGCCCTCCACACCGCTCACACACATTTCTGACGATGAAGTTGACGATTGTCGACATAAGAATTAAACATATAGAGGATTAAGAAGAGAATCAAATGGTTGAGAGGATACGAAGAATAGAATTAAACGGCAAAAGAGGGTAAGAGAAATAGAATCAACGAATAAGAGGAATGAGAAGAATATTTTTTTGATTTTTGGATAAGAAAATATAAACATATACAGATGGATGGTATGAACAAAGAGTGAATATCCAAATTACTAATCTGCTAAACGTAAGATAATCAGCACAGCTCCCCGGCAGCGGCGCCAAAAATTTGGTGCGTGCAAAACCGTCAACGTTTCTCACACAAGCCTGCCACTTGTGAATGGCAGACCGTAAGAACCTTAAAACAGTTTGAACACGAACTCAATGAAGATCTGAGGAGTATAGAGTCTCCCCGAGTCGTTATGTCCCAGCGAGCTATGCAATGGATTATCGAACGTATAGTGATCGCGAGATTTGAACGGGAAAAGGATTTTGAATAGGATTATAACTACAGGAAAAGCCAACAAATTACAAGGGCTTAAATGCAAATTAAAGGAAATTAAAAAGATAAAATCTATTAAATAAACGCTATCACTATTTTTAAAATTGATGAACGTTTAAAACTTAAAACTTAAAACTTACGTTTAAACTAAAAATAACGTAAACGTACAAAATAAAAAGTGAAATCTAAGATATAAAAGTCCTAAAAATATGAAAAATACATTTTTACAATCCTAATGATAAAAGAAAATTTATGGAAAAAGAAAATTATTTTTAAAACTAATTATCTAATTAAAAACTATTTTTAACTATTAATTAATTACCTAAAACACAAGAAATTAGGAAATAAAGCTAGAAAAATAAAATTAAAACTTAGAAAAATCTAAAATATCAAATTAGAATTTTCAAAACTATTTTTGTATTTTTCTGATTATTTTTCTATTTTCTAGGAATTTTAAACTATTTAAAACTAATTTAATATGTGAAAAATACAAAATAAAAAGTGAAAAATAAGGAAAAATCTTTTTTATACTTTTTATATTTATCTTGATCTAATAAAATTGAAAAATTATTTTTTGGAACTTTTTCTCATTTAATTGCAATAAAAGCTATTTTAAAAATGAATAAAAACTAATTTTAATCTAGAAAAATAGTGAACAGTGACCAAAAATCATGAAAACTTCAGGGAAATTCTAAAATGCTATTCTAGTTCTAGGAAAAATACAAAACACTGGGCTTATGTGTAAGAAACTGAAGCTGCTATGTAAACTAGTGGAAATAAGCAATGGAAAATAAGCTAATAAGCAAGGTAAGCAACCAAACTGATAAAAGAAGCTAGGTAATATCTAAACTACTCTAAAGCAACTGGTTATAGCTAATTATAACACCTAATGAGTAGTCTACCTAATATTTGAGCAAACTGATACTTAAGCCAATAAGCAAACAGGCCCTAACTTTTGAGCTTATCTAACTGCTTATCAGATGTGCTAAAGGGAAAACCAACAGTGTGGGGTTCAAGCCCACCAACCAGAGAACATGTAACCAAAGTTTCAGCTAATTTGGACTTGTAATAAAGAAGTTAGAGATCAAGTAAAATGGCTACATGGATATAAAGCTACTGATGCAACAGTGGACAGAGAAGAGATCAGATGTTTAAGCTACTGCTACTGCTAATTCAATAAGCTAATGCTAAAACTAAAAATGTAGACTTAAAGATCACCTAGCATACTGCAATTTGACAAAATTTTAGACCCTAAATGCTAGAAATGAAAACTGCACAGAGGCTGCAAGTTTGGAGAAAAACTGATTTGAGAAACTTTTTGACTTTTAAAGAACAGTTGGAGTTTGACTAATATGAGATTCTAAGCTACTAAATTGGATTGAAACTGATGTTTAATGAAGAAATCAGACTACCTTAAGCAAGAGTACTTATATCCTAACTTAAATGCAGCCAATGAACTCCTAAGTCTAATAGAATTGAACACAATAACAGTTTACATATAATTTTGACTTTAGAGGCTTACAGGTACAATCTTAAGACAGAAATGAGCATGAAATGGCTTAACAAACATGAAGCCACAGAAACCTACTTCTGCATAAACCTATGGCTCAGTTGAAGCACTGACCCAAACACCCTTTTAGAAACAAATTTGCAATGAAAATGGAACCAACTGATGAACAAGCTAGTGAAATAGATCAAATGGAGTTTAACTACTCTAAGTACCATTAAATAAGCAAGACTAAACCAGATGTAAGCACAGATACATGTACAAAACCAATTATGCAAAATGGATTGAAAATGACAAGTGACATACAAACTCACATGGCTCCAGCTTGGATTGCAGGCTAAAACAAACCCAAGTCCTACTTTAACCTAACTGAATCTAACCCAAATAAACTTCTGGAACACCCATTATCAGCTTCCATTCCAATTTGAGCTTGGTTTGACTTTGGTTGACCAATTTTCAAAGTTGCATGAAATTTCAATGTGAGTTTATAAAAAAGCTATAACAAGCTTATTTTAGCTTGTTTGAGCTTAACAATAGGTTACTGAGAGATTGTGCATAGAATTGGAAACTGAAAATCTTAACAGTAGACTTGAAAATATGATCTTAAATAAAAACTTGAAATTGATATTCAAAAGCACCTTACAATGTTAATTTAACTCGAATGTTATACAAGGAAACTTAAATTACATCATTTGAACTAAAACTAAAACTTTTAACTAAAAAACGACATTAAGAAATATTAAAACTAAAATCTACTCTTTTGCTTGCTTCCTTTTTCTTCTCTTTATAGCTCCATCACTTTCTCTTTCATCTCTGACTAAATCCCATCAAAAATCTCCACCATTGGATGACTTAGGGTCATTTTTGGCCATTCATTGTTTTTGGCGGGAAAGCTTGGTTCTGATATTAGAGACAGGGAAGGGCGCATTAATTGCATTGAGATGGGTAGGTGAGGCGGGAGGAGACAAAGGGTGTGAAGTAGGGTGGCAAAGGGGATGGAAAGAGGAGGGGGTAGCAGACAGGTTTGTCGGGGAAGACAGGTTTTAGGGGGCGGGTTTGTTTAAACATTGGGTTGGTCGGGTTGGGCATTTGGATATAATTATAGGATCCGTTTGGTTTGGAATTAGTAACACATAAGGACCATTTTGCAATTCTTTGAAACCAAGGGACCAATCATGTAAATTATGAAGATGTAATCCAAGGACTAATGTTGCCAACCTTTAATAGACCAAGGTCTAGTTTTGACATTCTTGAAAATTTCCAAGGACTAGTTTTGACCGTTTTTGGATTTTCAGGGACTAACCTGCAATTTCTCAAAACTTTTAGATTTTTCACCAAAGGACTGAATATGACAATTTATGATTACAAAAGGACCTTTGGTGACTTTACTTTTGAAATTATGTGCTCAGGGACTGTTTTTGACACTTTTTGAAACTCGGGGGACTAAAACTGCCATTTTTGCAAATTTGATACGTTTTTCATCTGATTTTGATATTTTTGCATTTAAAACACATAAAACACTGATTTGTGATATTTTTATCATTTTGATGTGTTTCTGAGTGTTTTCAGATGATTTTGCAGTTTATATTGTACAAAAATGATGAGTATTTACACACTCATCAGGCTGTTTTAATTGGTTGTTTTTAATTTGGTAGATGTGTTTTTAATTGGTTGTACAATATGAATAAATTATTGTCCTTTTAAGTAATGGGGTGTTTTAATAAGTGTATTAATTACATTATGCATTTCTCTCTCCATTGACCAATTTAAAATTTTCAACTTTTCAACTTTCAACTTTGACTGTTTTTCTATTATATGTAGTATAGATAAAAGAAGGTGTTAGTCAAAAGGACGACTACATACGTGCACTTGGTTAGATATATACGCATTTCTCTCTCCATTGACCAATTTAAAATTTTTAACTTTTCAACTTTCAACTTTGACTGTTTTTCTATTATATGTAGTATAGATAAAAGAAGGTGTTAGTCAAAAGGACGACTACATATGTGCACTTGGTTAGATATATCCGGCTCAAGAGTATCACGGTTCGGGTACCGGTTCGGCTCATGGATCGTATCACGATTCGGTTAACATTGATGACGAAGAAGAAGAAGCATGTCGAGAAGAGACGTCACCGGTGAAACCGAAGAAACGAGCTACAAAGGCGAATAAGAAGGTTTCGAGAAAGGAACCAAGAATGATTCGTCGCTTTGGACAACACTGTTTATACACGAGCGTGTGATGAATACCAAGTAGTGTGTAATCATCCGTTTGTTTTGGAGCATTATTGGAAGATTTTGAGGGACCATTCTGTTTGAAAGGATAATGAGATGCCGGCTTTTTTAAGCCAGGATGTGGGTCGCAAAAAAGAAAGGACTTCAACCGACTCGGATGTGCACTCGTCTGTGCCTGATAAACCAATTGTTCGTGATACCGCTAAGAAGAATAAAAAGAAATCTTCGGAGTTTTCGAAAGCTACCTACATGGAAGGTGATGCCGAGAAATGGAAAGTCATCAAGTCCAAGGCATTCGGACAGAAGAAGGAGCTGGCAGACGGATACAATGATTTGAAGAAGAAAGAACTAGAACAACGGTAAAAGGAGTTGGAGATGGAGCAAAAGAGATCAGAAAGGGAAGACAAAAAATTTGCACTAGAAGAACAAAAACTTGAATTTGATCGACAAAAGAAATATGATAAAGATCTCATATTCTATTGCACGCCAATCGACCCATCTTTGCCCGCAGTACAACAAGAAACAATGCAGAAAATCAAAGACTCGATCAAGGCACGCCACAACCTAAATTTTTAATAAGTGTTGTAATGTTTTAATAAGTTTCGTAATGTTTTAATTTTATTTGAATTATTATGTAACGTTTTAATTATTAATAAAATTTTATTTTGTGTAAAAAATGTTTTTTTTATTTAAAAAAAGAAAAAAAAAAGAAAAAAGAACTTGGTCGCCCTTACTGGGGCACCTAATCGCCTGAAGGTCGATTGAGATAGAAAGCTGACGTGGCAGTGAAAAGTAAGGGGATTGAATCCCCTTTACTGGGGCAGCCTAAGTAAACCATCTTGCACCAAATTGCTTATCTACAATGTTGGGGATGAGATCCCCTCAATTTACTTGACTCAAGTTGGGCCAATATGAGCCATTAGATTTGATCAAGTTGCTCAAATCAAAACAACTTCTTTTGATTTGATTTGAGCCATTTGTAACACCCCCAAATTTGGTTTAGCGGAAGCATACGTGTTATTTGGGAGCGTTACGGGATTGGTAAATCACAACACAAGCAATAAAGAACGGAATACATACTCCGTTTAATTTCATAAAATATTTTAAAACATTATCTTACAACATTGTTTAGATAAATTGGCACATCCCATAATTTTAGTGGTCCCAATATAAAAACATCGTTTTTGTGTAAAAACACTTCTTTAGATATTACTACGACCATTTATCCGCCTCTTGCCTTGCATCCATGATCACAACTAAGCACATGAGAAAATATGCTAAAAAGGTCAGCTAAAAAGCTGGTGAGTTCATAGGTTTAAGTTAAAATAGTAAGTTTGGACCACAAGCATAGTCATATAATCATTACAACGAATATAATGATATATGGATGAATGTCTATTACGTTAGCTCTAAGTTCATGCAACCGATACTACGACAGTTTCTGTATGCTAAAAGATGTCATACAATATAGGGGCCCATAGCGAGTGTTTTGTCCCTCAACACTCGATTCCGACATGGTATACGTTTCGCCTTGGCCTAAGCATGGCCAATCGAACGGAGGAGTCACCCTCAATAGATCTATTTATAACATTCGCGTTTCCCAATGGGGAATTGACGGTTCATGAAAAAGGGCATTCTCTAGGGACATAAGGGCTTAGGCTAAACCACGTAATAGTAATCATGTAATAGTTTAGATCCATAAAAAGGTTTTTGCATATTTCTCACCCCAAAATGTATAAAACAGTTTATCAAGTAAAAGAGGGGCTATGAAAACTCACCTTAGCAAATGTGCAATCCAAAGGTGGGATTTAGTGATTGTCGTTAAGCGGCACCGACACGCGACCTAGATAAGGAGGGCAATGTTTTAGTTCATTGTTTTAAGTATTACTTACTTAAAATGGTTCAATATAATTGTATTAATACCAAACGTAAGTTTGTAAAACTTGTTAATATGGTTTTACTAGTAAGTATACAAAGTATATATACTTTTCATATTGACGTTAATATGGTTTTAAAATCCAAAGTTTGATATGAAAAATAATTACAAGGTTCCATTAGTAAGTATGTAAATGGATATATACTTGTGCAAGTTGACACAAATGGTGTTGTCAAAATTATATATATAATTGATTTATTTTCTAATTGTATTTAGAAAATATTTAAGTTAACTTTGAAGACTTTCAAATTTTAATGGACCATAAAATGATATAGTGATCTTTATTTATTTATCAAGATTTGATCTTAATAAATATATATAGTCCTAACGAGAGGTTCACTTGACTTGTATTTATTTACACATTGTCGTTAAATTTTGCTTTAAGATTTGTTAAGTATAGCATGTTCTTAAGCACTAGTTTCTTGTATAAATATCTTTACACCTTTTTCGTTAAGTTATGGCTTGTGTACGTAATTGACATTAAGACGATATGCAACAAGGTGGAAAGAAAGAATTGACGGGGACGGGTTTCGTTGTTTGTTGTCCAATAAATTTCCCCGGGTATCACCTCATTTGACCACAACTAGTTGTTACACATTTGACTATGGGCCGCGGCCCATCATGAAAATAACTTGGTACAAAATCTTGGGCCTGGCCCATTGTGGTGTTTGTGACGAGAAGGAGGGGAAGAAAGGGAGGTAGGCCCAACAATTTCTACTACTCTTGTTAACAGAAAGTTTTAGAAGGTTTTCTTTACTAAGTGTTATAATGTCATGCATGAGCTTTTGTTTCAAGACTTCACGTGAGCAACTCGGCTCGAGACTCTCGTTAGCTCATGCTTCAATTCGTGAAGCCGAACTCTTCGACTAGTGAGTACGACCCATCATCGTGGTGCTACCACAATGGAGTTGTCGACACACTTACCTAGACGCAAGCACATCCATAGTGATGACTACCATGTACTTTATTGTAGACAAGCTAACAAGGGAAGATGATTAAGTACGAGACTTGACTCGAACGAGATTTGGTTAACATTATTAACTAGGACATGAGAGCAAAAGGGGTGACGATACCACTTGTTAGTTGAGTACGACTCGACTTGGTTCTACTCGTCAAACATTATACTCTTACGGAACTAGATAAGTATAGATTACTCGAAATATATTTTAACACATGAGCACTCTTGACTTGAGTTTCTCCCTTGTCATACCTAGTGACTTAGACACAAAATTCACCACTAAATTTTGAGTCACAAGACACTAAAATGACGAGCATGTTTCTCAAGTTTAAGTAAAGTTATAACAAGGTTCGACATACTTTAAATAACATGAATGTCGACTGAAAAATGCGAGCATCAAACATGAGTTACTAGTAGATTTGTAAAACTTGACTCATCTATTTTCTTGGTTCTACTACTCAACAGGACAACAAGGCTAACAAAACAATGTCAAAACTCAACTTCTAGTTTTTCTTGGTTCTTGCTCCTCGACAGAAAACTCAAACACAACACCAAATTTTTGACAACAATCACTTTAACAAGTAAAGATTAGAGCAAAACTTAACATAACCACCAAGCATATATTATTAACGTGACAAGTATAGAACAAATCCTTGATACAAAATACCAAACTTGACATCAAAATAACCACATAAAACATTACAACAAGAAAGATGAATAACCTCAAATTCGAGAGTGATGGGTGAGGGACGAGAATGACTTCGTGGATTCGAACCAAACAAGACTTGAATTAGCTCCAACACACTTCCAATTGCAAAACCCCCAAATCAATTTTTGAAAACCCTAAGTTTCACAAACCCTAGTTTTTGGTAAAAATTGATGAGGAACTGAGTTTGGGGCGTTTGCATCTCTACTAGAGATAAAGAAGTATATTGGGAAGGAGCTTGACTACCTTTCTCTTCTTGTGTCTTTGTTTGAAGCCGAATTTGGTTAGCTTCCAAAACCTTAGAAGATATTGGACTTTGGCTCAAGATAGATTGGTGTGGAGATATGATTCTCTTGGGTGACTTTGTCTTGATTCCTCTTGGATTCGTACGAATAGTAGCAGGCGCATCAAGGAGAGATTTGGGAAGCAAAAACTTTCATGGATTTGGTAAGAGAGAGGAGAATATGATGGGATAAACATGTTGGGTTTCCCTCTTTGGGAGATTCGACCTAGGTGAGATGCGCAGGTCTAGATGAAGAAGAAGAAGATTGATATCTTTTCTTTCTCTGCTTTTGTGTTTGGTTTTGTCGTGTGTGGAAGAGAAAGACAAAGAGATATTATCTCAATTTTTAAGTAAAGGTTTTCTTTTATGAAAAATGTGTATGTATATATATGTATTATACTTATAGTACAAGTTGTGAAAATGTATGTATATACATTATACTTATGTATCAATTGTATTTGAGTCTTATAAGAGTTATTGCTCAAGTGAAAGTGTGTTAAATATTTTGTGTCCCGCGATATTAAATTGTGGCCGGAGTATTATTGTTTGATAACTTTTATAACGTAGTATCTTATAGTTACGTGTCTGAAATATTTTTATCTTTGTAATATTCCATATCACGGAAATTTGTCATTTGTTTTATCAAGCCCTTATCATAGTGTCGGTACGCGTGCAGTGTCGGTCACTGGGGATAACGAGATAACCTTTCGTCTTACAATTTAAATCATAAGACAAAAATGAAATATTCATAAAATGATATGTAGGATCGTATATTTATGTGTTTGATGATTCGGGTGGTCTTGGATGATGGAAATACATGATTGCCATAGTTAGAGAGTTAGTAGAGAGAGAGGGTGTTCTTGCTAGAGAGTTACTCAAAGTATGGAATATTAGATTAATGAAAAGAAGCACCACCCCTTCCATGGATGGAAGGGGTATTTATAGTTACAGACTACACGACCTCCTATCGGCCTGTGGATCAGGGATACAGTGGGTAAAGACCCGTCCTTCCTCCACGGTGTTGCACTACGCTAAACTAAACTAATAACTAACTAATAAACTGATAAATAACGTAACTAACGACAAGTCTACGAGCTAACTTAAGCTAGATAACATTTGGGGTGACCGACTCTTCACTAAGAAATTTTCCAATTCCTAACAATCTCCCCCTAAGGGAGGTCACCCCATGTTTTACATTTCGAATCCTAGCATTCTAATCTTGTCTTTGTTCTCGAGCTCGTAGACTTCAATTCTTCATTTCAACAATCTTTGTGCTTTTGTAGCGATTCTTCAAAGTCCGCATAGATATGTACTTTAAGTGGAGGCCTTTAACTGATCCACATCTTGATGATCTTCGAGCTTTCTTTGAGATCATCAGCCACAGTAAATCTCTGGATCACCCTTTATTGTGTTGCCATCATGTGAAGTTGTGACTTTTGGACCGACATGCTCACACTTTTGAATCATGACATCTTTCCATCAGAGTAGCGGAAGCCTTACTGGTTCATGATATTTGTAGCAGCGAAGCATAAGCATAGAATGAAATATCAGAGCCAGGTTATGTAGATATGCACCAGTCATGATTTCTTCAAATTAAGTGTGGATGCTGTGAGCATGCGGCATTGGATTGACGCCTCAATTCTGATCAGCTGCAACCGTCTAAATGTACCTGCAAACAACAGTTAGCAATAAAACACACGAAAGTGTCTTTGACCACTTTCGTTGAATTGAGGTACACGGCCCACGGTTCCCCGTTGATCAGTACAAGTACTGCCTGTGATCAGGTAGGATTCCTAAGAATCTCCTTGACAGGGTTTCGCAGCTGTTCTAGCTGTTCTCAAACCGGAACGTCTCAAAGAAGACAACACGGAGTGAGTGAACCAGCGAATTGAGATTCACTGATTGAAGAAAAATTGATTTGAAAACAATCGCGTATTGCTTAGAATAAAGAGTTTTGCAATACGACGAAGGTTTTATGAAAGAGATCAATTTTCAATCAAAACACTTTTTGTATTTGAAAATAAGTACGCATTCGACGTGCTAGCGAAAAGAAGAGATTCGCACATCGAACGGTTTTTCTAAAAGTATTTATCAATCAGAGATACTTTTTTTTTAATTTGAAAACATAAGTACACATTCGACGTGCTAGAGAAAAGAAGGTTTGCACATCGAACGGTTTTTCCAAAAGTATTCGTCAATTCCATTCCTGGACCAAGGTTGATTCAAAATTGAATCGCCCCATTGTTTCTATCCAGTTGTCACAAGTTTGATCTTACGAGAAGATCTCACATGTCACCCACCAAGAGCTTGTTTGATGTTGGCTCTAGAAGGATTTCCATCTTCATCGTGAATACTTTTACATACCACTCAGATGTTCTGTCAATACCACAAGGATAATGCGTAGGACTCTTAATATATACTTACTTTCCACATTGTGTGAAAAAGCAAGTCTTCAAGAATTTAGTGTCCTAACGAGATATTATGGATGATCTCTTGGCTCTAGACTCAATCGTGCATATTTGGTTCCTGTGCCGGAGACTAGGGAGAGGGTCTCCTACTTCAATATCAACCATCTCTAAGAGAAAGTCGATAGATTATGTCGGTTCCCCGTGAGAATGAAACAAGCCCTTTTAAGAGGAACTTGAGTGGTTTGGGAAGTTTAGTGCTGTGCATCACTGGGTCCATGATGTCTTGTCTTCAATACCAGTGTTACCTTAGTAACCACCAGTAGCATATGAATTGAACCCGGTTTCTGCCCTAAGGTTGAATTCATGGAGGGCTATTTATTTTCACCCTTTTGTCATTCATTTCTTTTTCATTCTTCAACCCCTTCAGTGCTTACCGAGACTTCATAACTAGAACCTTGTTGGGTTTATTCCAGTACTAGCTCTGTCTCAGTCCGCACTCTTCCCATTTCTCATTTTTCTCCTTTTTTCAATAATCCTAAGGACTCTACACTATCTAGTGGATTGTCCCTGGGAAGATCCCTCCGGTTCTGGCGGATTAAAGATTTAGTATGCGTGTACAACTCCCCCTCCAAAAGATTTACTAGTTTTGATAACTCCATGTTTTACGAAACTAGGGCATAGTGTTCATGGAACTAACAAAAAGGTTTACTAAAAAGTTAACCAAAGTACTTCCTTTCTTGTTATGGTTTTCTGGCTGGTTAAATAAAAAACGTACCTCAATATTCCTACCAATCCAATCCATAAACAAGGGTGCTAGGCGGTCTTGGCCTCCCTAGAAGGGTCCCTGTTAGGTGATCTATCACATCTCAGGAATCCTAATAACTTTTTTCCTCTTTTTACTCTTTACCCTTCTCACGCCTGACTCTGTCTCGATCATGACCTTATTTGGGTTGTTCCAAGATCAATACTTCAGAGCCATTCGTGACTTCCCCAACTTCTTACTTTTTCT
>BPTQ01000002.1:195651690-195661815 GCA_019973895.1 Chrysanthemum seticuspe | reverse complement strand
ATAATGGCCGTAGTATTTCCCTTTCACGTTCTTTGTTTCGGCATTACCGCCGGTACTTTGAATATTGAGGGCAATATTCATTTCTAAGTGTGGGGGGGAATTCTCACGAATTTTATCATATAATTATACCAATTCCCCCATTTTTGGCCAAAATTTTTTTTGGAGTAAGTGTTCTACACTTACTCAATTGGTTATCAGTCCGCCATGTTTGATAAACTAAAGGATTGGCTAATCCAGGAGCAAACGGCTCTTGGTAAAGATATCTCAAATCCGTTTATATGGCTTGCAATTTGCCCAAAATTGTATGGTATTCAGCTCACCATATCCTTAAAAGTAAAGAGTTGGCTAGCCCGCAAGTTTATGGCTTGTGGTAAAGGCAGTGGAAAATCCATAATTGGTAATCAGCTCACCAAAGATAATATTGATAATTTATCTAAGAGTTGGCTAGTCCAGAAGGGTACGGCTTCTGGTAAAGACAAAACCAAATCCGTTGAAAGCTGGTGGTTTGCTCAAAATCACATGGTTATCGGTGTACCATGGTTCTTACTTGAACTGAAACATTTGGCTACTCCAGAAGTAATGGCTTTTGGTAAAGAGTTTCAAATCCATTATGTTTTTCTCAAAAGATTGCTAGGGACTAGCAATAGTTTAGTGTGGGGGATTGATGAGTGTGTAAATACTCATCATTTTTGTACAAAATAAACTGCAAAATCATCTGAAAACACTCAGAAACACATCAAAATGATCAAAATATCACAAATCAGTGTTTTATGTGTTTTAAATGCAAAAATATCAAAATCAGATGAAAAATGTATCAAGTTTGCAAAATTGGCAGTTTCAGTCCCCCAAGTTTCAAAAGTTGTCAAAAACAGTCCCTGAGCTCATAATTTCAAAAGTAAAATCACCAAAGGTCCTTTTAATATCATAACTTGTCAAATTTAGTCCTTTGGTGAAAAATGTCAAAAGTTTGAGAAAATTACAAAAATGGCCCTTCAAGTTTCAAATTTGGCAGAAATGGCCCATGGAAAATTGCAAAATGACAGATTTGGTCCCTGTACTTTTCAAACTTGTCATTAATGGTCCCTTGAAGTAACTTTGATGAAATGGCAGATTAGTCCTTGAATTTTCAGAATTGACAATATTGGTCCTTGAATTTAATCCCTATTAAACCAATTTGGACCTTGTCACTAACCCCATATGACCCTGCCACTTACACCTTTTGGACCCTTTGCCTTTTTGAACTCCCCTTCATAAAATAATACACCTGGTCAAAAGCTTGGTCAAACAAACCAGTTGGCGCCAAACCTTATCCCTGCCTTTCTTCAACCTTTAGCCTGCAACACCAGGCTTTCTCCATCCCCCCCCTCCTCACTTTTCCCAACCTTATCACTCCAAACACAAGAATCCAAGAAACAATAATTTCTTCCCTCTCCTCACACTCAACCACACAACAGGCCAAATATGGATTTCCCGCCAAAAATGAATAGATGGCCAAGATGAATTCTAGTGATCCAAGGGCCTAAAATATAGGTGGGATTTGATCAGAAGGTGAGAGAGAAGCAAGGGGACTATAAAAGAGTGAAGAATGAAGCAGTTTAATGAGTAGTTAGTAGTTTTTATTTTTTCCTTAATGTCGTTTTTAAATTAAATGTTTAGTTGTAGTTAAAATTATGTAATTTCAGTTTCCATGTATCCCATTTAAGTAAAACCTTCAGTGTATTTCGTTTTGAATAAGTAATTCCAAGTTATGTTATAAGTTTCAAGTTTCCAGTTACTGTTGAATATCTCAGTTTCAAAATTCTTATGTATAAGTGTTAGTAGCTTATTTTCAAGCTTATACAAGCTTATTTAAGCTCCTTGTAGCTTTTGATAAGCTGGGATTTCAATTCCATGCAATTTTAAATAATGGTCAACAAAAGTCAATGTGGCAGTTTCAATGTTCTGAATTGCTGATATGAAGATAAAATGGGTTAAGTTTGGACATGGTTTGGTGTGATATCAGTTTATGATAGAGGTTATTGTTTCATTAGCAGTGTAACAGGATCATTTGTAAGTCAATTTTATCTCCAAGATCTATATCAGTAGTGTAGCATTTATCATTGTTGCTTATTATGATTAGCATAGTCTAGTTCATTGATTTTCAGTTTGTTAGATTAGTTATGTTTCTGTAAGAGTTTATTTGTTGTTATCTGTTCAGCAACTGCTCCACTTTTCATTTCTGTCATAACTGCATATGCAGCTTAATAATAATCTGATAGTTATAGTTTAGATATATGCTCCAGTTAGCTTACACTTAATCCCTTACACTTGTTATAGTTTGATTCATGGTTTGGATTTGAATTCAGAAGTTTGAATCTATTCATTAGTTCAGTTAAGGAGTGTTTGGTATAAGGTGTTTATCACAGTTAAGGTTTAGTTTTATTGTTAAGTTTAGTTTAGTTAGTTTTATTAAGTTGTATTTAGATCATTTCAGTCTCAATTTTGCATAGCTTATAACTGAAAGTCAAAATTGTATGTGATCTGTTATTGCGCTCATATCAGTTAACCTTAGGAGTTCAAATGCTGCATTTATGTTAGGATTTAGGTGCTATAGCTTAAGGTAGTTTCGTTTCTTCATTAATCATCAGTTTCAATCGAATTTAGTAGCCTAGAATTTCATAAAAGTCAAACATCTCATCTGCTCTTCAAAAGTCAAATGATGTCTATACCAGTTTTCTTAACAACTTGCAGCAACTGCATTAGGTTCATTACAGATAGTTAAGGTCTAATTTTTGGCACAAGTGTAGTTGGGTAGGTGGACTTTAAGACCACAATTCTGTTTTTCTCATTTGCTTATTGGATTAGCAGTTAAACTAGCTTAAACATTGTACCTGTTCTGCTTACTGTTACTGCATCAGTCAAGTAATGACTTGGGCAGTTTTTGTTAGATCCATACCTGTTTCATTTCAAGTCCTTATAAGCTGAAATTTGGTACTTATGATCTATGCCAGGTGGTCTTAAGATCCACACTTTAGGTTTTCCCTTTAGCTTACTGAATAAGCAGTTTCAACTGCTTATTCAGTAGGGTTGTTTAGCTTATTTGCTCCTAGTTCAGTTTCTATAATCTTAGGTAGAATGCTTCTTTAGGTGTTAGGAGTAGATGCTTTAGGTTGCCTTAGGTTCATGTTAGCATACTATAGCTTATTTAATCATTTGGTTCACCCTTGTGCTTATTTGCTTAATCAAAAGTGCTTATTTCATTGTCATTTACACTACAGCTTCAGATTCTCCCACATAGGGCCATGTTTTTATAATTTTTACAGCTTTAGAATATCATTTTAGTATTTCCCTGAAGTTTTCATAATTTTTAGTCACCATTAGCTATTTTTCTTAAATAAAATCAGTTTTTAATCATTTTAAATTAGCTTAAATTGCATTTAATTGAGAAAAAGTTCCAAAAAATAATTTTTCAATTGTAACAGTTTAAGATAAATATAAAAAGCATAAAAAATATTTTTCCTTATTTTTCTCCTTTTATTTGGTATTTTTAATAATTTAAATTAGATTTTAATAGTGTTAAATTCATAGAAAATAAGAAAATTAATCAGAAAAATATAAAAATAGTTTTACAAATTCTAGTTTGTTATTTTAGATTTTTCTAAGTCTTAATTTTATTTTTCTAGCTTTATTTCCTAATTTCTTGTATTTTAGATAATTATTTAATAGTTAAAAATAGTTTTTAATTAATAATAATTAGATAATTAGTTATAAAAATAATTTTCTTTTTCTATAAATTTTCTTTTATCATTAGGATTGTAAAAATGTATTTTTCATATTTTTAGGATTTATCTTGTGTAATTTTCATGTTTTATTTTATACGTTACGTAGTTTTTAAATTAAACGTACGTTTTAGGTTTTAAACGTTCATCACTTTAAAAATAGTGATAGCGTTTATTTAATAGATTTTATCTTTTTAATTTCCTTTAATTTGCATTTAAGCCGTTTTTATTTGTTGGCTTTTTCCTTAGTTATAATCATAATTCACAATCCCTTTTTCCGTCCAAATCTCCCGATCACTAAACGTTTGATAATCCATTGCATAGCTCGCTGGGACATAACGACCCGGGGAAACACTATGCTCCCCTGATCTTCATTGAGTTCGTTCCTGAGCCGTTTTAAGCTTGTTACGGTCTGCCATTCACAAGTGGCAGGCTTGTGTGATAAAGCTTGACTGTTCGGGAGCGCATCAAATCCAACCACAAAAATTCACGAACTAGTTAAAAAACCATGTATCAATACCACAAGAATCAACACAACACAATAACCTTGGCTCTGGTACCAATTGTAGGATCGTATATTTATGTGTTTGATGATTCGGGTGGTCTTGGATGATGGAAATACATGATTGCCATAGTTAGAGAGTTAGTAGAGAGAGAGGGTGTTCTTGCTAGAGAGTTACTCAAAGTATGGAATATTAGATTAATGAAAAGAAGCACCACCCCTTCCATGGATGGAAGGGGTATTTATAGTTACAGACTACACGACCTCCTATCGGCCTGTGGATCAGGGATACAGTGGGTAAAGACCCGTCCTTCCTCCACGGTGTTGCACTACGCTAAACTAAACTAATAACTAACTAATAAACTGATAAATAACGTAACTAACGACAAGTCTACGAGCTAACTTAAGCTAGATAACATTTGGGGTGACCGACTCTTCACTAAGAAATTTTCCAATTCCTAACATGATATGAATGCAAGAGTGGTGCAATTATCTACTGTATGCGAGTTACCTACTCAAATGATCAGGCAAAGCTTATGCATGCTTCATGACTCATGCTTAGTAAAAATAAATTACTAATTATCAGTTAAATTTCAGTGAAAATTTACCGTGTCACATCCTCCCCGCCTTAGAAGAGAAAACCGTCCTCGGTTTTCAGTTAGGATTACTTGCTGAAGTAGAGAAAAGATGTGGGTATTTACGTTTGAATTGGTCTTCACGTTCCCACGTGTATTCTGGACCTCTTTGAGAGTTCCATCGGACTTTGACAATAGGAATGCGGCTTTGCTTAAGCCGTTTGATCTCTCTATCCATAATCTCAATGGGTTCCTCGAAAAATTCAATCTTTCGTCAACTTGGATTTCTTCCAAGGGAATAGCAAGTGTTTCGTCAGAAAGACATTTCTTCAAGTTGCATACGTGAAACACGTTGTGCACAGAGCTGAGTTCTTGTGGTAATTCAAGTCGGTATGCTACCGGTCCGATTCTTGCGAGGATTTTGAAAGGTCCAATGTAACGAGGATTTAACTTTCCACGTTTTCCGAAACGGATTACGCCCTTCCATGGCGCAACTTTGAGCATAACTTTATCTCCCACTTGAAACTCAAGTGGTTTCCTTCTTTTATCCGCGTAGCTCTTTTGACGGTCACGAGTTGCTTGCAGTCGATTTTTGATTTGTACAATCTTCTCGGTAGTCTCTTGAATTAATTTCGGACTAGTAAGTTGACTTTCTCCAACTTCGGCCCAACACACAGGTGATCTACACTTCCGACCATAGAGTGCTTCGTATGGTGCGGCTTTGATACTTGTGTGATAGCTGTTATTGTAAGAAAACTCGGCTAATGGCAAGTGCTTATCCCAGCCATTTCCGAAGTCTATCACACATGCTCTTAGCATATCCTCCAGAGTTTGAATGGTTCTCTCGCTTTGTCCATCAGTCTGAGGATGGTAAGCGGTGCTCATGTCGAGGTTAGATCCTAAAGCATCTTGAAGCGAGTCCCATAAATTTGAGGTGAAACGGCTATCTCTGTCCAAAATGATGGAGATTGGTACACCATGACGCGCGATGATTTCCTTCAGGTATAGTTGTGCAAGTTTGTCCATTCCGTCACTTTCTTTCATTGGTAAAAAATGTGCTGATTTGGTGAGACGGTCAACTATTACCCAAATAGTGTCGTAGCCTTTAGAGGTTTTAGGTAGCTTAGTGATAAAGTCCATTGTTATACGTTCCCATTTCCATTCGGGAATTTCGGGTTGTACTAGTAGACCTGAGGGTCTCTGATGTTCGGCTTTGACTTTTGAACAGGTTAAACACTGGCTGACATATGTTGCAATGTCGGCTTTCATATTTGGCCACCAGTACAATTTCTTCAGATCAAGATACATCTTGTCAGACCCTGGGTGGATGGAGTATTTAGACTTGTGGGATTCATGCATAATGATATTGTGAATTCCCCTGTAGAGTGGTATCCAACTTCGCTCCTTGAAACACAAGATTCCATCCGACCTTTTCACGAATCCATTTTCGCTTTCTGGCATTCCGTAAAGGTTCTCATTCGGACGATTTTCTTCCTTGAGTGCTTCCAATTGAGCCTCAAGAATCTTGGATGGAAGAGGTGAACTAATTGTCATACCCAAGGATCTGACTCTAAGAGGTTTTGGTCGCTCTTTTCTACTCAAAGCATCAGCAACTACATTCGCTTTACCTGGATGGTAATGAATCTCGCAGTCGTAATCACTGAGTAATTCCAACCATCGGCGTTGTCTCATGTTTAGTTCTTTTTTATCTAAGATGTGTTGTAGACTTTTGTGATCGGTGTATACGACACACTTCGTGCCATATAAATAATGTCTCCAAATTCTGAGTGCGAACACGACTGATCCTAACTCCAGGTCGTGCGTCGTGTAGTTTTTCTCATGAGTCTTCAACTGGCGAGAGGCGTATGCTATCACCTTCTCTCTTTGCATTAACACTGCTCCTAGCCCCTTATGTGAAGCGTCGCAATAAACGACAAAGTCTTCACTACCTTCAGGTAAGGCCAGAATAGGTGCACTACACAACTTTTCTTTAAGGAGTTGAAAAGCTTCTTCTTCTTTCTCTCCCTAGTCAAACTTGGTGTTTTTCTGGGTTAGCTTGGTTAAAGATTTGGCAATCTTTGAGAAACCTTCAAAGAATCTTCTGTAGTATCCAGCGAGTCCTAAGAATTGGCGTATTTCAGTAGGAGTTGTGGGTATCGCCCAATCCTTTATTGACTCGATCTTAGCGGGATCTACACGAATACCCTAGCTGTCAATTACATGACCTAGGAATTGCACAGTCGATATCCAAAACTCACACTTCGAGTACTTTGCATACAGTTCTTCCTTCTTCAGCAATTCCAAGATTAATCTAAGATGCTCCTCGTGTTCTTTCACACTCTTGGAATAAATTAGGATATCGTCAATGAATACGATCACAAATTTATCCAGGTAGGGTTTACACACTCGGTTCATGAGGTCCATGAACACAGCTGGCGCATTGGTTAACCCAAAAGGCATGACTTGGAACTCATAATGTCCGTAACGAGTTCTGAAGGCAGTTTTGGGAATGTCTTCTTCCCGAACTCTTAGTTGATGATATCCGGACCTTAAGTCGATTTTTGAATAAACACTTGAACCTTGAAGTTGATCGAATAAGTCATCGATTCTCGGGAGTGGGTAACGGTTCTTAATGGTCAGTTTATTCAACTCACGATAGTCGATGCACATTCTGAAAGTTCCGTCCTTCTTCTTGACGAATAGGACTGGTGCTCCCCAGGGTGATGAGCTCGGTCTTATGAACCCTTTTTCCGCAAGTTTCGACAACTGGTTTGATAACTCCTGGAGTTCCGTTGGAGCTAATCGATAAGGTGATCTTGCCACTGGTGCTGCACCAGGCACTAAATCGATCTGAAATTCAACCTGTCGGGTTGGCGGGAGTCCTGGAAAGTCTTCGGGAAAGACTTCAGGAAATTCTCTCACTATTGGCACGTCTTCCAGATGTTTTTCTTCTTTTTCTTTTTCGTCCTTTCCGGTGACTTGTGCTAGGAAGATGTGACATCCTTCCTCGATACACCTCAACACCTTGGTACAGGAAATGACATGCAGTCTTGAAGCGTTTCTTCTGTCACTCCGGTCTCCTTCTATAGTTAGGACTTCATCTCCATATGGTACTTGAACGAGCTTCTCGTCACAAATGATGGCAGCATGATATTTTGCTAACCAATCCATTCCGACGATGACATCGAAACTACCCAATGCTACTGGTATCAAGTCGATATTGAACGGGTGGTTTAACAGATTCAAGGTGCAACCTCTTACGATGGTATCTACCCTTTCTATGTTACCGTTAGCTAGTTTCACATTGTATGCATTTCCTAATGCAGTTGGGGCAATATTGAGTAGTGGACTAAATGCCTTAGAAACAAAACTCCTATCGGCTCCCGTATCAAACAATATGGATGCATAACGGTTATTTATAAGGAACGTACCCGTCACAACATTCGGGTCTTCCTAAGCTTCCACTTTGGTCACAGCATAAACTCTTCCACGAGTTCCTTCACCATTTCCCTTATTACTCGGTTGTCCAACATTTCCCTGAATCCTGCCATTCCCATGGCTTCCTGGATTTCCTCGGTTTCCTTGATTTCCTCCATTGCCTTGGTTCCTGGTCTTTCGGTACTCATTCTTATAATGCCCTTTCTCACCACAACCAAAGCAAGTTATAGCAGCTTTTGGGTCCTGAGCTGGTGCTGTTTGAACCGTCGCCAATGATTTGGACCTGCAGTTTCTGGTCAAGTGTCCGATTTTCTGACAGTTACGGCACTTGACTGTACACTGTCCTTTGTGATGCAGTGTGCATCGGTTACACAGTGGTGAAGTCCCTGCGTACGGTTTCCTTTCCTCAATCCCAGCTGCATATGCTCTAGCAACATTTTGTCTTTTGTTTTGATTGTTGTTGTTGTTCCCACTGTTGTTGCCACGGTACCCATTGTTGTTGTAGCTTCGGGAGTGGTCATCCCATTTCCTCTTATTGTCAACCACTTTATCCATGGAATCCTCAATCACTTGGTCCATGAGTTTGTTGGCTACTTCGATGGTTTCGTGAAGATCAGCAGCCTTAGAAGTGGTGACATTGCCCTTGATAGATTGGGGCAGTCCTCTGATGTACCTTTCCAACAGTCGGGTCTCAGTTTGAACCATTTCAGGGCACAACAAGGCTAGTTCTTGAAAACGCTGGTTATAAGCAGCCATATTGGTGCCTTGAACCTTGAGGTTCCAAAACTCATGTTCGAGTTTCTTGATCTCATTACGAGGACAGTACTTTCGAAGTACCATCTCCTTGAAATTCTCCCATGGCATGGCATAGGCAACATCGATACTAGCAGATTTCCGAAAATTGTTCCACCAGGTCAAGGCAGCATCAGTGAAAGTGAATGATGCGTACTTAACCTTAGACTCTTCTTCACAATTGCAGATTCGGAACACAGTCTCGAGCTTCTCGATCCATCTAGTCAGACCGACAGCTCCTTCGGTTCCACTAAAGCCTCCAGTCATGGTCTTACGAAAGTCCTGGTAAGTACAAGTGCGGCTGTGGGTGGGTGGTCTCGAAGTTCCAGCATTAGTAGACGAGTGGTTTGCTGCAGCTAAAGCGGCATTCACTCGATCATTGACTAGTTGATCTATCATAGCTTGATTCATGGTAGGTTGGATTGGAGTAGCCCTAACAGGAGTAGTGGCTTCAGCAGTCTGATAGCGTGTGACTCTGTTTGGAATAGCAGCGTTTGCAGCTTGGTTGCGAGTAACCCTCGCTGGAATAGGAGCATTGGAAGCTCCACCAGGATTGGTACGTTTTGATCTTCGTTTTGGCGGCATTTCTGTAGTAAGAAAGGTGATAAGATGTATAACCTTTTAGTCAAGGTAAGTGCCAAGTAATAGTGTGGTTATCGTAGATAGATCATATGAGCAATAAAAGGATAGGTTAACAGAAAAGAAAATATCTAACGAGTATACTAGATAGATGCTATTGGTGTGATAATGAACCGTGAATGGAACTGATTTTCCAATATGTAGAATAGTGGAAAGAATGATGTCTTTACGGCGGTTTTGCTTCTAGTTTTGCATGGTTAGGACCACCTCGAAGGTTACGAGGATAAGGTCGCTCCCAATGAGCGTTGGTTCGACGTTTGCGACGATAAGGTTTGTCTCAGTGTGCGATAGTCTGACGACTTCGGTGATGAGGACAATCCCGATGAGGTTAGGTTGGATGGTACTTAGTTCGATACTATCTAGTTGATCAGTTACTAGCTCACTTACGGCGAAATCGACGTCGTTTGGTGAGCAGATGATT